>JAXGGA010002548.1:0-119682 GCA_038373865.1 Uloborus plumipes
CTTACACACCTGGTATATTATACCAAACTTAATTTTGCTGTAAAAAAAACGGAGACCCTTGTGGATAATTGCCGCAGAAAATGTGCGTGTGGGGGGGGGGTGCTATTTTGATGTGCGCCCTTTGGAGGTTTGGGTTAGCGCCCTCATGGGGGAGCCAGTCCGCCCCTGAAGGTGAGCAATGCCCTTGACAATGTTCACATCTTTTTGGGGGAATCGTGAACGATAATTGAACAATAACATGATTTGTTTTTTGTTAAACGGCTCCAAAAAAAGTAAACACTGTCAAGATCATAGCTCAACTAACCAGAGGGGCATTATACTTCTTTTGTAACAAGCTATAAACAAAGAGTAATTTTAGGAATGCATATTAGTTTATAAAGTAAACACCTGCTTCTGATATATTAACAAAATTTAACCTTACCTGCCACCAGTTAGGGTCATCTTGATTTAAAATTTGTAATATATCTCCTTGTTTAAATGCAAGGCCAATATCTTTACATGGAAGCAATGAGTCTTTTGATGGATCATATTCATATAATGCTTTCACATAAGTCTAAAGACAAAGAAAACTTAAAATAACACAAATCAAAAAGAAAAATAAAACATCAAAGCTGTTGCTAGTTTCTGCACTAATAAATGCATAAGAATCATTTATTCACCAAAAAGTGAAAAGCATGAAATAGCCTTAGTTCAGCAAGTTAAAGTGATCATACCTGAGCAGGAGGAATAGTATCTGAATTAGACGGACGAATCTTAAAGGTCACACTTCCCGATGCTTTTGAAAGCTGCTGCTGTAACTCTGCTGGAGAATCCAATGCAACACCATTCACTTCAAGTATTGTGTCACCAACATTCAGCAAGCCTACAATAATTACACAAAGTATAGTTCTTTGAACCGTTAATTGAAAATACTGACGAGAAACACTTAAAAAAGAAAAAAAAAACATGATATTTCACACATTATACAAATTACCGCTAGGCATAGAAAAATAATAATAACAATAATAATAAACAGAGATGACAGATGCCCTTCAAGAAGACATCTGCCATTCCAGGCCAATCCACAAATCCTCCATCATGAACATGATCCATGACATCCAATCAAGTTAGTGCCATGATGCCAAGCAAGTTAGTTTTTTCATGTTATAAATATAATAAATAAGCTTTTGAACATTTTGTTTTTGCTTTAGCCTAAAGAATGCAATATCTCTAGGAGAATTTTTTTTTACTGAAAATTTGTTTTTAAAAGCTAGTTAATATGAAGGTATCACAAGTAATAAATGCTATAAGAACAAGATCAAATTTTTTCCCTTAAAATGTTTTTCTATGGCTAAGAAGAAAAAAAAAGTTGGATCACTTTGTGCCTAGTTAACGGTTAATGATTACTTCATTCAACCTCTCGACATTTTTAACCATTAGCTTAGTAAAATTTTACACATACATCAACTGGTGGGTTTTATTAATTAGTTCATAAAAGTTATTTTTAAAAAGTACCATTACAAAAGTTTCCACAAAGTTTTCTAATATTTTTACTATGCAATATGAAATAATTAAACCTACCTTGACGATCAATTGTCCCTCCAGCAAGAATCCTGGCTATAACAAGATGGCCATCATCATTCCGTACAGTTATACCCTACAAAAATTTCAAAAACTCTAATCAAATGTTTAACATATGAAAGAATACCAAAATTTATTTTAAGATTTAATCTTTTATTTTACCACAGAACAATAACAAATCATCCGAAACTGAGATCGAAATTTTCTCAACTATTTCATTTTTATTCACAATATTTATAATATTCTCAGAAAATCTAATGTAGCTAAGAATCATTTTGAGCAGATTTAGTTAAATTTTAGGGCATATATCTAATAAACAAAAGCTTATGGAAATATTTGTTCATGGAAATAATATTGTTTATATTCTGTTAATTTAATTTAAATAAAAATAAAATCTTTTCTGGTATACATAAACTTGATAAAGGTAAACTTTTAGCAAGGAGCTTTTAAAACTTAAACTAACATAATCATAATGGATGCTAATGTCTGCTGAGAGAAAATTACAATCAATTGTTGAATTGATAGTTATAAACCATGCTCATTGATTTTAAGAGCAGTGAAGGGACACTCATATAGATGAAATTTTCCCCAAAAATTGTGTAAGCTTCTAATAAACAAATTTGACACTCATAGAAACTGAAATATGTCTTTGCTAAATATATAAATTTAAAAATGAAAATTCCATTTGAAACATTTAAGCAATGCTTAGATGACATCTCACTTAAAATCTCTTTTTCTATTTTTGGATACAGTAGAAGCTAATTAAGATAATAACAATCCAAAGGAGAGATTTACAGTAGTTTCATGTAGCTGTTTACATTCAACTAATAGTCACCTCTGTATGATAGCATAGCTCATTTTCAAATGAGATACTCTTATTATATGCAATACACCACCAACTCGACCATTTCGATACATGGATAGCTGTTTCGAGCTTGTCGAGAGGATTTTTGCCTCCAACTCGACTATTTTCGTATTCCATGCTGATGAGAGCAGAATAAGCTCGAAACAGCTGTCCATGGATCGAAATGGTCGAGTTGGCGGTGTATTGCATGTTTCTGCCTTAGCTCTTGCTTAGGGGCGGTTACTCACTGCTGTATACTCTTATTGTAGTTTTGATATTTTTTTCAAATACAAAATCGAGACTTGTCCTGCATGCGACACCTCTATATTTTCTTTCAAAATGAGTCATTAATTAAAGTTTTTTCTTCGGGAATCACACCAGAAAGTGATTTTATGCAAAAAAATTTTGTGTTTGAGTTTTTCAATATTATTTTTGAAATAAAATATAGAGCTGTCATGAGCAGAATAAAATGTATTAAGAGTTTCATATAATTATCAATTTTCAGATAATTTCTAAAATTTCCAAAGCATGCATTTCTATTTTAAAAGAAAAACCTAGATCCCTGATCTATCTCCCTGACTTTCATATTTATGCAAAGGCACTAAAAAAAACTAAAGTCAAAGTGGGAAGGTATGAATATGCAATGAACATTAATGTAAAATATAACAATATATGTGTAACACAGACACATAAAAATGAGAGAGTGTAAAGCAGCAAAATAAATAATTTAGAAAGAACACAAACCAATGGTTCTTCATCTGTTTTGCGAACTCCAACCATTCTGATAGCTTCTGTAGTAAGGCCAGTATTTTGAATCCATGCGGCAACTTGGGCAGACTCTCTCTGGCGAAAAGAATTGTACTTCTTAAAAGCAACAATGTCATGAGCTTCGACCATAGCCTAAAAGTAAAAAGGAAATTAAAACATGACATGAAATATTAACAAAAAATTCATGAAAGGCATTTAGAAAATATCAGCATATCAATGGCAAACAAATACCGAAATTTTAGTGGCTATACTTTTTTATAATTATATAATCTTTAAATTAGAATAAAAAGACTGAAAATTATGCTTTAGATGCTCTCATAAATACATCACCATGTGATATAGGTAGCATAGTTTATATATTATAGGGTAGCCTTTAGTATTAATAATAGTAAAAAATATATTACTTTTATATTTGCAAAGAACATGAATTTTATCTTTTATTCAGAGTTACATAAAAACAACTGAAACACAGTATTAAATAGGGGGCTCCGCCCCCTGCTCGCTTCGCTCACCAACCCCCGTTCATCGCCTGCGGCGACTACCTTACCGCCTTCGGCGGTTCGATCACTAACCTGCTTCTAAGGGTTCGGAGTCAACTCGGCTATATGCCACTGAATACATCGTCCCCGCTGAAAAAGAAAATGCCTCCCCCCCCCCATTTTGATGTAAATTATCCGTTTCTGTCACTGAAAAGCTCACATGCCCTTTAAAAATACAGTAACCATTAATTTACAATTTAATATAATTCGCCAATCAAATAAAAAGACCCCCCCCCCCCTATCCTGATATAAAAAATGGAAAAATATGTACGTAATTAAACATAGCAAAATATCCAGCCTAAACAGAAAATCCAGTTCCTTTCACTCGCAGGAAAAAAAATTAACTCAAACATGCAATGTAATTCTTATAAAATCACATAAACAAAATAAAATACCGTGAGAATAATGCCAACCTTTCTTGAATGTTTAAAAAAAAAAAAAGAAAGAAAATATGCGATAAAAGCAATCCATTTGTTGAATTAAGAGGAGCAAAAAACGAAACAAAGAGTCACCGGTTTTACTTGTCGAACACGACCATTTTTGAAAATGTTTTGGAGCAATTCGGTTGAATGTAATCTAATTTTACTCGAGGTGAGCCTTGAAAAACGGCTAAATTAGAATCACTTTTATCTCCTGTTATAATTAACAGAGAGAAATAGAACAAACATCTTCTTTTTCAGAAAAAAAAAAAAAAATTCTTTCCAACGATATGTAACATTATGGGGTGAAGGGATTTTTTTGCTCCCTAATTTGGTGAAGTATGTGAAATTTATGCTTAAAAAATTAATTTAAAAAAATCTAATTCGAAATTTTAAAAAATGGCTTCCAGGTGCAAATTTACAGGGCTCGAACTAATTTTGTACCAAGTTTCAAGTCTGTAAGTGCTATGGGGCTGCCTGGAAGTAAGCCAGCCACAAACATCCTTTCACAATATCTTTGAGCTTACTTTTTTTTTTAATATATAGAGATAATAATATTAAATATATTACTTTCATATTTGTAAAGAAAGTGAATTTTATCTTTTATTCAGAGTTACATACAAACCCACAAGTGAAACTAATTAAAGCGTATTAAAAAGAAAGAAAACCCAAACATCTAACATAGCCACAACCATAATTATTGATCAGATAACTGAATTAGTAGTAGATTTTTGATGCAATGCAAATTAGAAAAAAATTTCATTCATGACAATTTGGAGAGAACACAAAATTTGCCTTCCAACTTTTAGAAACTAGTAGAAGCACAAATGGTAAAAACATATTTTGAAAACTGAAATAAATGGCAACTTACTTCTACGTGAGGATCATCCAATAACTTTGCTAATTCCATATTTTCTTTATTTTCGGTGATGTGACACAACTCTCTGACTTCTTTTAGCAATTTAATACCAATATCAAGAGGTAATGTTGACTGACAATTGTCTTCCAGTTGATCTTGCAACTAACATTAATGGAGAAAAAAGATTAAAGCAATGCTCAGAAAATTACTCATTGAGGCCACATTTTTCCAACCAAAAAGAATGTATGGTGCCAGATTTATCATGGAAAAAGTAAATAAGGTCGAGGGGGGGGGGTGGTAAATTGACAATTTTTAAACACCTCTCTTGATAATTTCCTTCTTCTGTTTTGGCAAAAGTACACAATCTTCATGTTCTCGCAATTCTTTACCTTTTGACAATTCAATCAATTTTTTTAGTCTTAACAAACATTTTACTCAACTTTGACATTTAACCGCCATATTAACCAACGCGAGTAAAGGAAGAGTAACTGGCGAGTGAAGCAACCTAGGGTTAACCCAAACTCCGAGGTTACTCACGAGTGTTATTATCCAACAGCCCTCAACAGCGAGTCACTCATCCTCCTTGATTTTTTCTGGCCAAGATGTAAGCCTTGTGGCTATTGGCTGATCTTCAGCACGTGATATTGCTTACTTATTTACTGGGGGATCGTAACATCGTAATTGACGCACTTCGGATATACACCACCAGGGACTGATTTACGGCAGGGCAATCGGGGGCCACGACAAAAGGGGGGGGGCACCAAAATTCTGTTTTTTTTTTTTTTAATTCGTGATTTGTGTCCAGACTTCCAACTGAAGGGAACAAAATTTTTTTTTTATTTGACAATTTATTTTATGACATAAAAACACAGGCATCATCGCACTGTACAGAAAGCACACCATGAATTAATTGCCTTTATCATTTGTATCATAGTTTCCTCATTTGCGACTAAAAAAATTTTCTAACATGGAAACCATACATTTATTTAAAATTTATATCAAATGATTTCTGAACAAAATATCTTACTTTAGTGAGAATAGTAATTGATTTGATAAATGTTTACAGAAAAAATTAATTTTCATTTATATTGCAATAATTATTATCGTTAAATGAAAATATAGGCAAGTTAGAAGAAAAATTAAATAATTAAAAGTTTATTAATCTCTTCCATTAATAGTAGCTCAATTTGATACAACCGATGAAGGAAAAGTGTTGATTTTGAAATATGTTTTTGCTTTTTTAATTTTTATGGTTTTTTGATATAACATTGTAATTGTTTTTCAGTTATAAAAACTTTTGACACTTAATAATTAACTTTTTCGTATGAAATCGATATTTACGTTTTCGTTTTTACCTATTTTTTGTGCGGGGGAGGGGGGGACACACCATATTTATCAGTGCCCGGGGCACCCAGGTGTGTAAATCGGTCCCTGTACACCACTAAGTTGTTTTAGGTGTATTGTTTTCCTTCTTTTTTTGAGATTAATTCGTCTAATACAAAAACGAATTACACTCCATACGAAGCTGAAATGCTCGCTTCGTTAGTTGACCAGCACAAAGAAATCATAGAGTGCAAGAAGACTAACGTAGTGGCTAATACTAGAAAGGACCTAGCCTGGGAGGAATTGACCTCGAAGTACAATTCAATCGGCGAGGCAATTCCTCCTAGGACTTCCTCCCAACTAAAAAATAAATGGAAAAATATGAAAAAGGAGTTAAACAAAAGGAAAAGCGCCGAAAAAGTGGAGATCTTCCGCACGGGTGGCAGAACGGAAAAAATGTTGCTGACCCCCATCCAAGAGCGAGTAGCGGCAATGGGTGTCTTGACTAGGGATGCACCGATTAATCGGCAATCGGCCACTGCCGATTATCAATAATCGGCAAAATTGTACCTATTAATCGTCGGAAAAAATTTTTTAAATATAATTTTTTAAAGTATACATTCACTAAGAAACTATGATGAACAATTTAATTAACAGTAATAATAATCCTCATAGTTGATATAAAGTTTTTAATGAATTAATTTTCGTATTTGGAATAAATACACAAGTAGAAAATGTTGCAACATTTTTCATGTTTCGATACTTTTCTCCTTAGCATAATAGTGCTTTTAGATAATCCCTAATTTTTACAAAGAACAAAAGTCTTGATTTAAATTGCTGCTAATAATTGAAAAATTTCAATTAAAAGTACTCCTAAATTAGAGTGCTCACCACAGACTCCACCTAATTTATTGTTTTGAATATTCATGTGTAGTTAACGTAATTAACAATGTGTTAATGTAATTTTTCTTGAAAATAATATGAAAATTGGTTCTAAAAAATTGGGTAAAGTTTTGAAATTATTTTGTTAAAACAGGAAAAAAAAATCTTTTCTCAGAAATAAGTTACTATTTCTAAAAATGAAATTGAAAAAGAAAGAAAAAAAGTGATGGTGAAATTGGTAGTATTAAAAACAATTATCTTTATCATTATTCCGCTTAGCCGATTAATCGACCGATTATCAAAAGCCGATTAATCGGTAATAGGTAATCGGCCAATTTGCTTATCGGTGCATCCCTAGTCTTGACCTAGCCGACAGACTGCCCATATGACTCCGACTTCATTTTACAAAACCTCCTTGCGTCATGATCCAAGTTAGTAGATTTTCACATATTTTACTTTGTTTTTCTTTAGTTAATCAACAAGACAAATACATATCTCTAATCTTAATATTTAAATAATCTTTGTTTTCACAGCATAAAAAGTCAGTATTTTCATTAATTTAATCATTAGTAATTGTTTTAATAGAAGAAAATGCATTCAGATGTATGCTTTTATTGCTCAAAATATTTGAAAGCAAACATAATTTTTAAGCAAATTATTTATAAAGTAAATGAATAAATGATGCATATATAAAATATCAAGACATGTGTCAAATATTTATTTTATTCCATCACCATCAGCAAGCTAATTGTGTTAAATAACTCGTAATGACAGGGAACAGTGGCAGATTAATCATGTCGCAATTACGAGGAGTCCCCATGGCATTAAGGCTCCGAAAATAATATTTATGTCCCATAAGAGCACCCTTCAAATGTGAAACTGCCACTGAACAGAGTTGTTTGCACCAAACTATTGTCCAAATAATAAAACACCAATTGTGAACTACGCAGTTATTTTTATTCTTTTATAAATGTAGTAAAAATAAGTCTCTTTATTAAAAACTAGCTTACTACTCAATGTTGCACGGGGCTTATTAATGCAACATACCTCTAGATTATTATTTGGTTGAATTCAATCCACATGGTTGTACAAAAATTGTATCCATCCATTTTCTACGTACAAATCCTCAAAAGAACTTAATTACCACGGAAAGTTCGCAGAAAAATAGCATCAGCTAAAAGCGAAGAAGTATGAGGCTTTTAATCCACACTTTCGCGAGTTAACTCGCCGAAATCGAGGGGCTAGGGTTGGAGCAAAAAAACCTGTTTACAACTCAGTGTTAACCCCAACTCGCGTTGGTTGATAGCGTCAACCCGGCGATCGGTAGGTAACCCTAGGCTGCTCGAGTTACCCGCGTTGGTTAATAAGAGCGTAAGAAGCACTCTATTTTTAACCCCCAACACACAAAGGAAGGGGGATTATGTGTTTAACGTGTACGTGTATCTGTGTATCTATCTGTGGCACTCTGCAGTCTAAACGGATGGACTGGACCGATTTTGAAAATTTTTTTTGTTCGAAAGGGGAGTTGATCGAGAGCGTTCTTAGATAGGTTGCATCTTCCAGAGGTATTAATTAACGAAGATATTAATTAAAAATCTTTGAAAGGTTTTTCGGGATTTTATCAGTGAAAACATACTTCAAAACTTAAAAAAATAGCACCAAATGAAAGAGAAAAATTTTCTGCGTCTGTTACGATGTAATTGGATTTTCCATGTTCTATAGGATGCGAGTTATAGCATTTTTTAGCACACAAATGCAGTTTAGCCTTCATTGCCACTTCCTCTCGAAAACAATGAAACATATTTAAAGTTTATTAAAAATTAAGTGCTTTCCAGCCACGGAAGTACGTTTAAAAATGAGGTCAGCAATCAAGGTCGGGGGTTGTTTAAATTTTTAATTTAATCTTAGTATTTGTTAACCAAATGTGTTTGATATATACACCACTGTAAGCAAGGTTTGTCAAAGCAGGCCCTGTTCAAAAAACCGACTATGTTGGTAAAGAGGGTTTTTTCAAAATTTACTGCAATTTAAAGACATTTATTTTAGAAACAAACTAAATATTACGAATATTTTGATCAATACTAAGGGTAGAAATTGGTATGTTGTTGTTGCATGCCCCTGTTGGTCAGCAGTGCTAAACCAGGTCCATGATGTTGTGTACACCCAAAGGAAATCTAACACCAGCAAAGGATCGTCCGCCAAATCCTGTCTGGTAAGTCCCAGGCACTCAAGGATATGGAGAGGAGATGCCTCCTGAACAGAACAGTTGGTACATATTTGAAATCTCTTAGCACCCCCAATGAATTTCATAGTTTTAAGATGACCACTACGAAGGCGGGCAAGAGTGGTTTGTTCCTGTCTATTGAGTTCTTGAGCCAGGGAACCTCCAGGACGAGGACTCTGATACCAGTGGTGCTCTGGGGGGACATTCCAAGTAATCCCATTTTGGTGTTTAATCTTTGCGAAAATCTCACAATAGGTTAGCGGCACTGACTGCGCAGTGGGCTCACAAGCACCTGCTTTTGCCAAAGTATCTGCGATCTCGTTGCCCTCAAGATTTACGTGTGAGGGAATCCATTGTAGGTGAATAATGTGCAAAGTGGAGAGTTGTTTGAGTTTGCTGATAATTGATGTTCCCACCTTATCTCTTACTCTCTCCAATCTGGCCAAGTGTTGAATTGCACTTCTAGAAATTGGTATTGATCAGTTTAGTTATAATAATAATTTAGTTTGTTACAATATTTAGTTTTGGTCAGTACCTGTTCCAGAAATTGCCATCTTCCTTTCCTTACAACTGATTAGGTATTAGGAATAAAACTACACCTGAATTTGTAAGAAAAGCAGTCGAAAACTTTGTACAATGAATGAAGTTAAAAATGCAAGACAACGTGTCGACAAGTACAAATAAAAGGATTAAAAAGAGTTAGAAAACTCTGGCAAATAGCTATTTCGGGGCTATTATAAATGAAGCCCCATCATCAGTGCAAAATTGGGGGTACATTGCAATGTACACCCGAATTTCACTCTATTTGTTTTTCTTAATACTTAGAAGATCAAAATGATTATCCCAATCTTTTAATTCAATTCAATATCAATTTAAAAAATTCAATATTACAATGCTGTTTCCAAATTTGCGGAACAAGAGTTTTTTTAGGAGGTCACAGTGACCTTTCTTCAGGACTCCCCCGATTCTATGAAAAGTAAAAGAAAAAGGAAGTGCACAATGTTTGAATGAAGAATAATAGTAACATTATGCTTGAAAAAACTCCAAACAGCCCGGGTTTTTCATCAAAAAACCGAGTTTCTGATCAAATACCCAAGTGGGCAGGGCTTTTTCATAAAAATACGTTTTTTTTTCAAACCCTGACTGTAAGGAATATTTAAAACTATCAAGTTCCCTAAAAACTGACAATGGACATTTTACTTTGTCCAGTCTAACATTTTTTTTATCAAATAGTGGATAAATTCCTTGAACACCTGCTCCTTGTACAACTTTTCTCATGGCTGCATGTCCCACATGGCTGCATGTCCACAAATATTACGACTGCAGAAATTAGAACATTTTTTGTCGCCAAGTTCTGCTGCTGAAAAAGGTGAGGATCAAATTCAAAAAATGACACTGTAATCTGAATTCGAGAGATATAATTTTCACAAAAATTTATTTGAGACAAACATGGAAGGAAATGTTGAATTTATTCTACAAAAGCAAAGAAAAGAGATTTGAATACAGGGAGGTTTCTAAGGCACAGGTTTTATTGTAGAGTACATTGCACAAACAAATAACCAGTGTTAGAAATTAACAATTTTTAGGCATTTTGTAAGCAAAACTTTTGATTTCATGTGTAGATTTTCAACCCTAGGTGAGAAATTTGATGTCTAAAGATTTGAATCACAAACAAAATTTTACAAATACCTTTGTGCTATAGACGTAGAGAAAACTACAACATTAAGAAGGCACAAATAAGCAGGGATACTGCAGACACGTGTTTCGGCATTACAAGGAACACCTTTTGCAATGCAAAAAAATTTTGAGCTTATGGATGCACAGACATCCGACAAAAGCAACGGAAACAGAAGCGAACAGCTTAGAAAGCAAACATAGCGGATTACCTGAACACCAATAAAAAAAAATTTAAGCCAACGATCTCAATGCTATTCCTTATTTTTCTGCTGTTTGGGGTCCTTTTGTATAATTTTGCCTTTTCCCTATCTAATTTATCCCTCTGATTTTGCTGGCATTTTCCCAATTTTCTACTTGTCTTTATTTTTCTTTTTTGTTTTCTTCATTTACCGATTCGCTTTCTTTCATTCTGCTCTTTTTTTGTTCTTGCTGTTAACAGTTTAGCTTGGTGTTTTTTATTATGTTAGCCTTTTGGCTTATTGTGTCGCTCATCGGTCTGCAGTATCCCTGCTTATTTGTGCCTTCTTAATGTTGTAATTTTCTCTACACATACAATATTGTTTCTTTCCCGACACAATTTGATTAAGATCGATGGTTGGTAAGAAGGAAAAATTTGTAAAAGTAATTTTCATATGCAATCAATTTTGTCTTAAAAATTCATTATCCATTGTATGTTTTGTAATATGTTGTTGGAAGTGTGTAGCATACAGCAGTGCAGATTGCCAATATATTTAATAAAACAAAAATAATATTTGAAAATATATATTTGATTCATTAAAATGGCACCTTGGCTGTTTTTCAATGCCTAGAAACTTAAACTGTCTGCCATGATGACAGCTAAATTTAAAATCTTATTTCTAAAGCTGCAAATAACAGGTTGATGTACAGTAAATAAAGGAGTGTAGACCAAAGTATCACTTTATAAAATTTTAATTTAACTGAAGTTTCACTTACTTTTACTAGAGAGCAAAACACAGGGGACTCCATCAAACGCTTCAGAAAAATGATATCAGTCTCTCTAGCACCAATTCGACTATTGAGATCTTCAATATTATCACGTACATGCTGGAAAGCAGCTAAAATTATTGAAAGACTACTTTTAGAACAAAAGGTAATTCGATGCATTTCTTGGTGTGTTTTAAGTTTAATAAGAAATTCAGAGCACAATGAGATGAATATAAATCTTATTTTAGTCGAAAAGTATGAAAAAAAAAGATCTTTCTGAAACATAAATTCTTAATCATGTAACTCACTAAAAAGGTACATACATTTATTCGGGACAGAGCAATACATCAACAAATCATGAAGAGCTATTCATAGTTCCATTCGGGGATGTAAAATGCTGTAATTAAAAAAAAGAACAAGATAAGTATATATATTTAAAAAAATTTGTGCTAACTAGAAAAATAATTCACATTTTACTTTGTCCTTACAGGTGTTCCATATGTGGACACCTAGTCACATGAAATATACATCAATGCCATTATAGGTACGTTCGAATAGAACAAAAGGGTCTAATATACAATGATTAATTCTTTCTTGACACCAACAATTCTTTATACTAATGACATGGTTAACAAATTACAAAACAGTGTTAAAGCATGAGTGGTTTGACCTTGCTAATAATTTCTGATGAATGTAACATATCGAGGAAGAATGATTCAAAAATACTGCTGTCTGGTATTTCTTAAATCTCAAGCAGATGCTATTATAAAGGAGTAAAAGAGACAGAAAATGTTAAAACTTTGCTCACAATAACAAATTCAAAGGTATTGACACTTAGCAAAAGGATGTTTCGCAATCCATAACCCAGTTAATCTCTGATTATGGGCGGGGCGCGAAAGACGAACTTCAAATTCTTACATAAAATATTATCAAAACACCCAAAAACAGAGTAAGCAAAGTGAGAAAACAAAAATAAGAGAAAAAGTTTACATGATAGAAAAGATATATAGATGTTTCTGTTCTTTAAAGCACACATTAACTCTTTACTCAGTCATCTATGCACTGGTAAACACAAAACAAGCATAGCGAAGGGGGCCGCCATTTTTTTAAACGTTGAATTGTTAGCTTGCTGCTTTGTTCGGACATGCCGCAATAAAAATTCATACCAGTGGCATAACAGATAACCAAGCAGTTTCTGTCATTTGGGAAGTGAAATATCTATTATCTCATTTTTAATGAAGTAATCTAGTGGAACCAACAAACTTAAAACCCGGTGTGGCAAGAAATGACTCCATGGTCTTCCATTTAACTATTCTTAAGACTGCAAAGACACAGCGCATCTTTTGTTTGTTCCCTTTTTCATGTGAGTTTTTTTTTGAACAATGACAAATTGTTATCTGTATTTTTTTCGCTCTTAGTTTTCTGTTGGTTCCTATTTAGATTGGCAGTTTGCCAACGTGACGCGTCCACCAGCCTTTGCTCCTCCATTATACAGGACAAGGTGGCGCGGTAGTTGCGCCATCTGTGGAGTTGCCGCATAACCAATGTAGCGTACGGATTTGTGGGCCTGGCGAGGCCCGATGGGTTATTCCAGATAGTAACCCATTTTACTTTGTCCACAAACTTTAAGACTCGTTACGAAAAGTTGGGTTTTTTGCTCATGGACAAATGCCGCACACTTATCGCACAATTCATTGTTGCAAAAAACATAATTTCTGCAGATTTTTTTTACACGCTTTTATCAATTTATCGTGTACCTACGGAGAAATGGAATCTTTCAACTAAATTTCCCCTCACTTCCTGTAATCCAGTGGCGTAGCCAATGGAGGAGGGGGCGGCCCCTTCGTTATTGATGCGGTGATTCTTATTCATTTGAAAAACATATATTTGTTGTTTTTATCTTTTCGTTCTTTTTTTGTCCCCATTCTATTTTTAAAAATACAGTTAAAAAATTCTTATGAAACGGTAATTTTCGAAACGGTTATTTGCTATCACCAGGGGCGGACTGTCCTTAAAATGTAAATGCGGAAAAAAAATTTTCAGCCCAGCTAAAACATGAAAATTCCTTTCTTTTCACTACCTATACATGAATCTATTACACGTTCAGCGTTGGGAAAATAACACTATTAATCGCACGTCTAAAGTACTCATTTTTCATGCAAAAGTGTGCTTCCTTGAGAAACAATACTAATGACTTTAAGGGCGTTAACTGTTGTAAAGAAACTGTAGCTACTCTATAATCCCTATGGATTTTTAACAAACTTAAGAACTGGAATGTTCCACTATTAAGAGGAAATTAGTAAAATATAACGTATTTTATTCATACAGAATTCAATACATAGGAACATTTTCCATATAAAAAGTTATGAGAGTTTATGGTGAGTTAATAATAAGCAAAACCTGTTTTTGGAAGAAAAATAAAATCTCATTCATTTAGGTAATTTTTAATACTTTGAGAGTGGTTAACTTCCCATGGCATACAAACAAGAAATATAAGTGCGCAAATTGCATTTTACATAAAGAGAAGAGAATTTTGAATTTAAATTTAATTATTCGTGTAAAATTCTGATGATTTTTTTTGAAATTGCAGTTTGAAAAACGCACGTAGTGTTTTTCGAAATTTAAGCCATGAAAATACAATTGTAAATTAAGGGCCCCAGACACGCTCCGGAAAACCTCAAAGGAATTCCTAAAATAGAACCTCAAAATAAGGGCGTCTCCATACGCTCCGGAAATGCCGAAATCCGACTTTGAGGATTTTCTCAAAGCCCAAGACGCTACGGGAATATACAAATGCTAGTCTCTTGAAGAAAACCTGCTACCTATCCACACAGTACGATCGGCCTTAAGGAAAACCTCAGAGGAATTCCTAGAGGGAAACCTCAATAAAGGGGGTCCGGAGATCCGCAGGAATATCTCAACAGAATTCACCTTACACTCATGGAGGATTTCCTCAAGGAACTCCTTTGGGTTTTTCGGCGCGTGTGGGGGAAGGGGGCTTTAAACTAATTGATAACGGAAGGGAAAAAAAAGTCCCCGTAATCAAAAGATAGCATATCTGCAACACAATTTTGTGAGTGAAAGTCTGAAATTACACTAATCGGACGTCACTGGTTTCGTTTCTCCAGGCGCGCTTTTATGCTCAGGGGTTTTTCAAAAATTCATTAAAAATCAAGCATTATGTGTTCTAAAATTTGGCGACATTGAGTTTTTAGGTTTTGTAAGTCTCTTAACATTATCTAGTAGGAATATTTAATTGGTTGAAACTTTCCTATTATACATTTATTATTTCGTTATTTGGCATGCTTTTGATGCCATAGACACTAGGAGATTTTTTTCTGAATGTCAGAGAGCGATTTGGCGCAGCACAGTACATTTACAGAGCGAACGGCGAGCAAATCCAAGTTACTCCCCCCCCTTCCCCCCACGAAAAAAACCTTACGCTAAAACATAGATGTTTTAGTAAGTCGTTATGGACATCATGTTATAAAACTAATGCATGTTACAGGTACAGATGTTGTAGCCTATAAGTTCCGAAGCAATAGTTCTAGTAATCGCCTAATTGTTTCTACTAATGCTCCCGTAATACTAATTACAAGGTAATTAGTATTGAGGGGGCGTTGGTTGCACACAAGTCACGTGTTATGTGAGTGCTGCAAGAGATTTAAAATTTTTATTCAAAAAGTGTCAGAGCGCTGGCCACCTTGTCTAGTGGTCAGAGGAGTCTGATCAGTATGAGGAATCCCCAGGTTCGAATTCCGGTTCGGGCATGGATATACTTTCTCTCCCCTGTCCTTGTCCTCCCTCTGTGTGAATGAGTGTGTTGTGAATGGCTGCCTGCCTTATAAACGGATCTTATATGGCACGGTGTTGAGCTAATTCGGACTTCCACCTTAATGGTGCTCGTCAAACCGGAAGCTATACCTATTACGCCTGAAACTGGGTAGATGCATGTACTCGGGCTCGTGCACCCGAATGGTATCGCAGCCGCAACAACGACAACAAAGTACCGGAGCAGCCACTTTAATTTGAACTAAAACTCTAGTTTTATCGATGTTTTTACTATAAATTGTTGGTATGTACTAGTGCTATAACGTTTGCAATAGTTTGAAACAGTTGTAATCAATTGTAGCCCCGATGTATATTCGTGCAGTTCCTCTCATTTTGATTTAAACTGCTTTTCGTAATCAGTTTGCTTACTTTTGTTTCTGGACAACAAACTTTAAAAATATGAAATTTTTTGCTTGGACAAATTCACTTTAAATTTTACTTTGATTTTTTTGCTGGTGACTAAGAATGCCTATAGAACGACCAGAAGGAAGCAGAATGCGCGAACGTCGGCTAACCGTAAAAGAACTCCCCAATATTGCTAATGTAGAGGAAGTGACGGAGGCCTTGAACAGACACATGCACTGCAGCTTAGTGAAAGACAGAAACATTGCAAGTATGTACGATTACTATGTGGCTTTATCGCATACGGTGAAAGATCGCTTAGTGGGACCTTGGATTCGCACTCAGCAAGCATACTTGGAGAAAGACCCTAAAAGAATATGCTACCTGTCGATGGAATTCTACATGGGAAGGTTTCTGACGAACTTGATTATCAACACTGGAATGAAAACTGCCGTAGAAGAAGCATTGTATAGTTTGGGTCTCGATTTGGAAGAATTAGCAGACGTCGAAGAAGATGCTGGCTTGGGAAACGGAGGCCTCGGTAGGCTAGCAGCTTGCTTTCTGGATTCCATGACTACTCTGGGAATACCTGCTAAAGGATACGGGTTGCGATATGAATTTGGGACTTTCACTCAGAAGATCATAAACTGTGAACAGGAAGAATACCTCGATGACTGGCTGGCCATTGGGAATCCTTGGGGAATAGCTAGGCCTGAATCTATGGTATCCGTCCAGTTCTATGGCAGGGTCGTACATGATAAAGATGGCTATCACTGGGTCAATACTTTTGACGTCCCTGCTTTGCCCTTTGATTACCCGATTCCAGGGTTTGAGAATAACATCGTGAATACATTGCGTTTGTGGTCGGCGAAACCTTACAAAAGTTTCCTGCTGAGATACTTCAATGAAGATTACACTGCTGAAATTCTTAGTAAAAAGAATTTCGAGAACATCACGCGGGTTCTGTATCCGGAGGACAATTACTATAGAGGTAAGCAGCTGCGAATAAAGCAAGAGTATTTTCTGGTTTCAGCAACCCTTCAGGACATCATTAGGAGGTATAAATGCCCGGAGTTTAAGGAGACGAAAGAGCCCCGAACGTCTTTTGAAGATTTCTCGAAGAAAATCGTCGTCCAACTCAATGACACGCACTTAACCTTGGCCATTCCAGAGCTGATGAGGATACTCATAGACATCGAGAAACTTCCTTGGGAAGATGCATGGCCTATTGTCAAGAAAACGTTTGCTTTCACGAATCATACTGTTTTACCAGAAGCGCTAGAAAGGTGGCCCGTGCGAATGCTTACTGAACTATTACCTCGCCACCAGCAAATTATTTACGAAATTAATAGACGGTTTTTGGAAATGGTAGCTGAAAAGTTTCCCGGAGACGATAGCAAGAAACGCAAATTGTCCGTGATCGAGGAAGGGAACGAGAGCTATGTTAACATGGCTTACTTGGCGATTGTGGGATGTTTTGCTGTCAATGGCGTTTCTGAGGTTCATACGGAGATATTGAAACGGGATCTGTTCAAGCAGTTTTATGAGATATTTCCTGAAAAGTTTCATAACGTTACTAACGGTGTCACGCCACGTCGTTGGATCCTGTTATGCAATCCGTGCTTGGCAGAAGCAATTAGCGAAAAAATCGGGGAAACATGGGTTACTCATTTGAATGAACTTGAAAACCTGAAAACTTACACAGATGATTCGGATTTTTTATTGAGCATAATGGAAATTAAGAAAAATAATAAAATAAGATTGGCAGAATATGTTAAGAAGCATAATGGCATCGACTTAGATGTCGACTCCATGTTTGATGTACAAGTGAAAAGATTCCACGAATACAAAAGGCAACTGCTGAACTGCTTACACATCGTCACTTTATACAACAAAATGAAGAGAGATCCTGCTAACTGTGTTCCTAGAACAGTTATCATCGGCGGCAAAGCAGCTCCTGGTTATGGCATGGCGAAAGATATAATAAGCTTGATATGCTGTATTGCCGACGTTGTCAACAATGACAGCGACATCGAGGGTAAGCTAAAGGTCGTTTTCTTGGAAAACTATCGAGTATCTTTGGCCGAGATTGTTATTCCGGCAACTGATCTGGCCCAGCAGATCTCTACAGCCGGAACAGAAGCATCCGGGACCGGGAATATGAAGTTCATGATGAACGGGGCCCTGACGATTGCCACATTCGACGGAGCCAACATCGAAATCATGGAAGAAGTGGGGCAGGACAACATCTTCACTTTTGGCCTCAAAGTCGAACAGGTCGAGGAGTTGAGAGTGAAAGGGTACAACGCGTGGGAGTACTACAGTAAAATAGAGAGCCTGCAGGAAGTTGTTGATCAAATTAACAGAGGTGACTTCAGTCCAGGAAACCAAAACAGGTTCAGTAACGTCGTGAACGTGTTGTTGAATTATGACCGGTACTGCGTGTTTGCCGATTATTTAGAATACATAGAATGCCAGGAAAGAATAGAACGAAAATTTTTGAAAAAAGAAGAATGGGCTAAAATGGCGCTGTTGAATATAGCTTCGTCTGGTAAATTCAGCAGTGATAGAAGCATCGAGGAATATGCGAAAACAATATGGAATGTTGAGCCAACGTATGAAAAGAAGCCAGATCCTCAGAGTTCCCAATGCACGACGTCTTCTACCAACGAAGAAAGTTAAAATAATAGCCACTAAATGTATCATTTTTGTAAAAAAAAAAAAATTTGAATGTAGAATATAGTTTCTGGGTATCTCACAGTAAAATCTTATACACACACTCGGAAAACTAAAAATATTCGAATTTGTAACTACAAATCGGGACAGTTATGTACAATATCCTAACTTTTAATTTTAGCCCACAAGATTAATGTTTTTCTTTCAGTTTAGCTTCTGAATGAACTGTAATGGTATTCTTTGCACATTACACACACACACTGACATTGCTTTCAAACAAAATAAATTTTATTTATTGAGACATAAAAATGTTAAAGAATTAAAGAAGCAGAAAAAGATGTTTTTTTATTGAAACAATTGTCACTCTCTCATTCTCTCTTCATCTCTCTGTGTGATTTTTTTCTTTTTCTTTTTTTAGGGGTGGCGAATTATCTAAAATTTTAATTAACATTAAATATTAATTTTGTTAGTTAAACATTATATAGTGAATTTTAACAGAATTGCTTTTGGTAACGCTTGACCAGCAGGTAAGTGGTTTGTTTAACGCGCGAAGAGCAAATACCATGATAATATGCTCAATCAAGACTTTTAGAAATCTTCCGAAACATGTTGTTTGAGGTTTTGCTCATCAAACAACCATCTCACTTCACAAAGCTTCCCGCCTAAAAGGACTGAAAACAATTGAATCAGTCATTTGAGAAACATTTCATGTCCATTTTGGTCAAAATTGAGTTAGACATATTAAATTATTGGTGAACGTTAGACAAATATCAAAAAAAAAAAAAAAAAAAAAAAAAAAACAAACGAAATTGGCAACAGCAAAATAAGAAACAGCAACCCTAAAGAGACAGAAGGGAGTGCTAGATTTGGCGCATATTTTTTTTTTTTTGGGGGGGGGGTATATCAAAGTTATACCGAGTAAATATTTGAATTGTTACCTTGCTCACTCCAAGCATTTTTTTTAATACTTAAGGCAACTACTAAGAAATTTACGCGTAAAAGGAAGTAGTGTGGGGTCCATACCAGATTTTTTTATTCATGAGAATATTTCGTTTCCAATTTTGTTAATTTATCAACTTTGAGTCAAACGCCATCAAGCGTAATGTTCAATTTGAAGAACTACCAATGCATTTTCTACAGTCCTTTTGCTTTAATATTGCAAGGTTTATCTCCAACAATTTCAGTCGGATTTAAAGCTTCCAGTCGTAGTCCTGCCAATGATTGTACTCGACTCAAAACCACGTAAGCCAAACCTTTGCAGTTCCACATATTTGAAAGATAAGCCTTTAAAAAATACCTCAGAATGAGGGAACGCACTGTGCCGCTCGCTCCACTATAAAGCGGAAGTGCGTTAAAGCTCACGCGGCTGGATTTAACTCTGCAACCGGAAGCAAAAGGTGAAAACCATGACAGAAGCAAGTACAGAAAAAGTCTTTAATAATAATAATAATAATAAAAATTAAAAATAATAATGATTTATTTTGGTAGAATTAACTTATCAAATCACTGTATAAAAAAAATCATAAAAATTCATGATGATGTTAAATTGTGGACTAGCTGGGGTTTTTTCATTTCCCGATAGTTTACTTTTATGAATAAGATGTGTTTCGCAAATGACTGAATCAGCCTAATTTATTTTTTCTTACACTCATATTGGGGTATCGGGCGCGACTGAAAATTCCAAGCCAACTTCAACTTGACGAGTTTTTGACAAAGTAGAACGCAGTATAGTGATTCGGCCAAGGCCTGGTGAGTACCTAGGACGGAGCCCTCTACCTCACCGGTCGATTGTGATTGGAAGGTTTCCCCCGAACTGTACTAGTCAAGTCAATTCGATACTGTCGTCCCAGCGCTTCATATTAATCAAACTGAGATAGTTTGTTGAGTTTGCTTTCAAAAAGTGCAACTAATTGCTTATCTCCTTCCATTGTTTCTGGTAACAATTTAAAAGTGGATTTTGCTTCAGATTATGCAAAAGCATTCATTATTTTTACAACTCAGTCATTCTTATGATTTTTAGTAGTTGACAAACTTCAAAATGACGAAAGAAAGCTTCTAATGTTAGAATTACTTCATCATCGATTATAGATAAAGTTATTTGGTGCGTCAGTTTTCAATTTGAGCTTTAACTGGAAGTGTTAAATTCCTGAAGATTGCTCATTTTAATGTTATTTTGAGTATTCATATTATGGATCTCATTTCATAAAGCTTTGGTTTCGAAAAGTACAGCTTACAGTTTTTAAAGAAGGATTTTGCTATGCAATTCAACAAAGAGGAGATCACGGCCTTCTTGGCCCATGCCCTTCCTTGGAAGAATGTACGATGAGATCCCCCCCCCCCCGGTATTCTCGGTAGATGTCAATGAATACCTCCTTTTTCGGGGGATGACGAAAGTAGTCGACGAACTGCTCCAACAACTCCGGCTGACCCGAAAGGCTCGTCGAGAGGTGGACAACCCCGACAGTTATTTCAGATGGGCGAGACGTGCCAGTGAGTTGTCTATGGAGATTGGCAGGACGGTTCCACTTGATGATAAGAATGAGCATGTCTTGCTTGTTTCCATTGACGAGCTGAGCTGTGCAACTAAAGATAATCAAACATCTACTGCACACACCATTAGTACTAGTGCCACCACTGGTAGCGTGGAGGTAAAGAACTTCCCTAAACTCCTAAAGTATCCCCCCCCCTCCCTAGTAAAGATGCTGTAAAACGCAAGCTGAACCCTGAAGGGTATTGTATGCCTACTAGGACAGCCAAATCCACTAAAGTTGTGGAATGTGGATGCTACGGTGCCGTTAAAGGTATCTAATAAATATTTTCCTCTTAGCCAGGAGGAAGCCAGCAACATGGATGTTGCAGAACAAAATTCAGAGGCTTCAACCTCTGGCACCAAAACTGCTGCCGAATTCACGGCAGAGGCTAAAGCGAAGCCTATTCTGGCACTCTACCCTAATAACTATGCGGACTTTGTGTCCGCTCTCAACAAGGACGCAGGGACCAATTTTAAGGTCCGAATCTCAGGGGAGTTTGCGAGGATCTTTTCGGAGACCCCTTCCGATCATCGCACTCTCACCCTCTACTTACAAACTAAGAAAATACAGCATTTCGTTCACCTCCCAAAGCAACGTAAACCCCTAAAGGTTGTTGTTAAGGGACTCCCCCTTAAAACGGATAAGGAGGATCTGAAGTGGGCGATGGAGGAGTTAGGATATAGTGTTGGCAAGGTATCACAACTCGTGCGAAAGGGTTCCGTTCCCCTACCAATATTTCAGGTCCACCTCAACTTCACTGAAGGGGTGGAAAAAATCTATGATACTGTGGACTTGTTCCACACTTATGTGACAATCGAGCCCTACAAGGCTCGAAAGGGACCATCCCAGTGTCACAAGTGTCAGAAGTTTAACCACTCCAGCAGCAACTGCTTTATGACGCCTCGCTGCGTTCGGTGTGGGGAGGAACACCTCACCAGCAACTGCAATGTGATACCCTTAAAGCACCTAAATGTGCAAACTGTGAGGGACCCCATCCGGCATCCTACAGAGGATGCCCAAAATTTAAAAATTTCATTAGAAAGAGCACTCAGGGCTCCAAAAATCCTGTTTCGGCTGCAACCCTACATAAGAACCCCAGAACTTTCAGTTCAAAAACCACCCACCCTGAGCGCTCATCTGCTGCCTCCCTTCAGAGACCAGCCAATAATGAGGCTCCTAACCTAAAGGCCAACACTGCTCCTCATGCCGGCATTATGTCTGCCCCGGCTAAGGGCCAGAATCGCCGTGCCAGCCAACACTTAGGGGAAACTTTGAAGGAAGTCTTTGGCATTTTTAAGGGATTGAACATCCCTGCTCTCATCAACATCTTCAAAAATACTCTTCCCCTGCTCAAAAACGAGCCCCCTAATGGGATTTTTGTTCCTTAAAGGTTTTTCGGTCTTATCGTGGAATGCCTGCGGGCTCCCCAGCCATATCGCTGAACTTCGACAGCGAGTAATTGATTTCTCTCCTGATGCAATTTGCATTCAGGAGACTCACCATAAACCAACTGACAAAAACCTTGGGATTGCAAACTATGCCGTCTACCGCAACGATAGAGTTACCATTATCTAAACGCTCCGTCCCCCACTACCACTACCCAACTCCCACTTTACTCACCACTGAGGCTACGCAAATTACTATTACTCCCAATGGTCGAATCCCTATCACACTGATCTCTGCTTATATCCAACACCTTAATAACATTACGGCTATTGAGAAGCGCCGAAGGGTCACTAGTGATCTGGAGGTGCTTTTCAGCCCTAAACATGGCACGATAGTCTGCGGAGATTTGAACGCACACCACAAATTTTGGAACTGCAACCGTAACACTCCCACCGGCTCTGCCGTGTACACATTTGCCCAAAAGGCGGGAATTGAGGTTGCTTTTCCCCCTATACCTACTCGTGTGACTCTTGACTCTGTGTCTACAATCGATATCGGATTAATTAAACTTTGTCCGTTTAAGGTCGAGGTGACTTCGTTACCGAAGCTCTCCTCCGATCACAATCCGGTGTTGTTTTTGTTTGATACGATCAAAGTCGACACCACACTCCCACACGCTTCTATCCCGAATTGGCCGAAATTTCGGCGAATTCTCAACACTCTACATTTTAATTTTAATAACATCAACACGGGGGAGGAGCTTGACATGGCGGTGAATAACTTCACTAGTACTATCAAGTCCCTCCATAACAAGGTCTCCAAGCCCATTACAACTGAAGGAGACGGCAGATTTGATCTCCCTTACTTTATCAAGAAATTGATTTGGGAGAAAAATCAACTTTGACGCAAATTCCAGCGTACCAGAGATCATAGGGCAGCTTCTGCATATAAAGCTATGCAGAATGTTGTTAACACTGAAATTAAGACGCACAAAAATGACTCACGGAAAAACTATATCTCCAGCCTTACTGCTGACGACACCTCCATCTGGAAGGCCGTCAAGCGGCATAGGAGGGGATTTCAACAAATTCCTACCTTTAAAGGCCGGTCAGGGCCTGCGCTCACTAATGAACAGAAAGCCGAGTGCTTTGCTGAACATTTTGAGACGCAGTTCACAGTTAACAGCATCAGTCATTACGAGACAGAAACACTTGTGACTCATACACTACAAAATTACTTTTCAGGTACTCACGCAGACAACACCATCCAGATTTTTCCCTCGGATGTCTGCGACTACATCAAACGCTGCAAAAAGAAAAAGAGTCCGGGGATTGATGGAATCTCCAATACCTTAATTAAAAACCTCCCCCTCAGAACTATTTTTTATCTCACCCAGCTTATTAACTCCATCATTAAATTAGGTATTTTCCCTTGCTCCTGGAAAACTGCCATAATTACTACGGTTCATAAACCGGGAAAATCAAAAACAGAGCCGGCTAGCTATGGGCCAATTGGCCTTCTCCCCACCTTTTCAAAATTAGTGGAAGCCTGTATTCACAATAAACTTATTGAATATTTATATTTTAATGAACTCATCCCTTCCGAACAATTTGGCTTCCGCAAGAAACATAGCACCACTCATCAGCTACTCCGTGTCGTTGAAAATATAAGGCACGAAAGGAGCAAGGGTAATAAAAGTGCAGCTTTATTTCTTGATGTAGCTAAAGCATTCGACAGGGTCTGGATTCCAGCACTCCTCTACAAACTTATACACCTTGGGATTCCCCATGCATTCATTAACATTATCAAATCCTATATTACTGATAGGCACTTTGTCGTTCGTGTAAACAATATAACCTCGGCCCCCAGGCATATAAGCGCTGGGGTGCCTCAAGGGTCTATTTTAGGGCCTACACTCTATACTTTATACACGAACGATATTCCACACACTGACAACACACAACTTGCCATTTATGCTGACGATACTAGCATCCTGGCCTCTGCTAGGGATCAAAAACAAGCCTCTGCAGCAATACAACAATACTTCAATAAACTAGGCATCTGGTTGCGTATTTGGAAGATTGAAGTTAATGCCTCTAAAAGCATTGCAGTCTCCTTCTTCACTGATATCCCCCCCCGACTTAAACTTTATCTAGACATCAAGCCCATCAACTGGGCCTATACTACACCTTACTTAGGCATCATTTTTGATAGAAATCTGACTTGGAGACCCCATACTGAAAATATCGGGAAAAAATATATTATCTCTAAAACCTCCTTTGCCCCTCTTATTCACCGTCACAGTGTCCTCTCCACTGACAATAAAATTTTGATCTATAAAACCTACCTTAGGCCCATAATTAGCTACGGAGCGCCCATTTGGGCTACCTCCGCATTAACGAACTTTTTCTGTGTCGAAAACCTTCAGCGAGTTATGGTCCGGGATGCCTGTAATCCTGAGGTTTATATCCGTACGGATAAACTTATACATCAGTTGAGCATTCCTACCCTCCACGACTATTCCAAAAATCTGGCCAAAATATTCTTTGAAAGGATCCCTACGGTTGGAAACCCACTGCTGGATAGCCTTCCGACCTACGACCCGGCTGATCCAGCTAACCATCGCCGGCCCCGTGCCTTGTTGAGATAAAGGTTTGGTTTCCTAGAATCGTCGCCGATGCCGGGCGCGACGCACGCTGGAATCAGAACCAGTTAGATTGGAGCGTGGTGTGAAGCGACGTCAATCTGCGGCGCATGTGCAGAAGGCGGCGGCGTCTGTCGCCTCGCCAGAGATCGACGATTTCACTCCTAGGAAACCGGGTCTTAAGGCCCGGTTTCCTAAGAAGCGTTATTTGCTGCCCGTCACGGCGTGAAGCCTTGCCAAGCTGAAGAACGGCGTGCAGTCGCGCCAATGTAGATTCCTAGGCGACGGCAATTGCGCGGAGAAAAAGTGATCAAACGAGTTTTTTAGCAGGAGCTGCAGAGCTACACGAGTTTAGGCCCGGTTTCCTAGGAGTGAAATCGTCGATCCCTGGCGAGGCGACAGACGCCGCCGCCTTCTGCGCATGCGCCTGAGCCGCAGATTGACGTCGCTTCATGCCACGCTCCAATCAAACTGGTTCTGATTCCAGCGTGCGTCGCGCCCGGCGTCAGCGACGATTCTAGGAAACCGGGCCTTTTCTAGTTCAGCGTCGCTACTGACGCTGTCGTCGAAATCAGAGTGGAGCTGATATCGGCGTGACTTGGAGCGACGTCGATGTTGGGCTCAAGCGCATGAGCAGAAGAACCAAGTTTTCTGCTACGCCTGTCTCCTCGCCGCTGATCGACGATTTCACTCCTAGGAAACCGGGCCATTAAGAGGACCCTTAAGCACGGCACTTTCCGCCGCTGGGAGATGCCGCCTTGCGAGTAGGGATTTCTCTTGGCTAGGACTAACACCGTCCACAACCTTTGCTACTCCCTTTTTTAGGGCTAGTTACTTTTTAATTGTTTTTTATGTATATTTGTACTAGATTTTTGTTATTTTTCAAAACTTAAAAACGCTTGGTTTTGACCTTGCGGGAAAAAAAGACTGTACTTCGTGCTTTTCACACTTCTTTAAGTACCCCCTTTTAACTTTTTTAAGTAATTATGTTTTTCTTCATTTTTAAATTTTTTAAACTTCTGACAAATGCCAGCTCGTCATTGGTTTACAAATAAGCTCATGCTCATTTCACCCAATTACAGACCTCCGAGGTAAAGGGCTATGCCCTAGGTACTCGGAAGGTCCGCCGTATTTTAGATTGCGTTCTACTATTAATAATAGAGGCTAAAATATATTATATCAGTTATCGTCCATTCCAGACCGATCAGTCAAAGAGCCTCAAACTCAGTTATCGTCCATTCCAGACCAATTAGTCAAAGAGCCTCAAGCTCAGTCATCGTCCATTCTAGACCGATCAGTCAAAGAGCCTCAAGCTCAGTTATCGTCCATTCCAGACCGATCAGTCAAAGAGCCTCAAGCTCAGTTATCGTCCATTCCAGACCGATCAGTCAAAGAGCCTCAAACTCAGTTATCGTCCATTCCAGACCGCTCAGTCAAAGAGCCTCAAGCTCAGTTATCGTCCATTCCAGACCGATCAGTCAAAGAGCCTCAAACTCAGTCATCGTCCATTCTAGACCGATCAGTCAAAGAGCCTCAAGCTCAGTTATCGTCCATTCCAGACCGATCAGTCAAAGACCCTCAAGCTCAGTTATCGTCCATTCCAGACCGATCAGTCAAAGAGCCTCAAGCTCAGTTATCGTCCATTCCAAACCGATCAGTCAAAGAGCCTCAAACTCAGTTATCGTCCATTCCAGACCAATTAGTCAAAGAGCCTCAAGCTCAGTTATCGTCCATTCCAGACCGATCAGTCAAAGAGCCTCAAGCTCAGTTATCGTCCGTTCCAGACCAATCAGTCAAAGAGCCTCAAACTCAGTTATCGTCCATTCCAGACCAATTAGTCAAAGAGCCTCAAGTTCAGTTATCGTCCATTCCAGACCGATCAGTCAAAGAGCCTCAAGCTCAGTTATCGTCCATTCCAGACCGATTAGTCAAAGAGCCTCAAGCTCAGTTATTGTATGTTCCAGACTGATTAGTCAAAGAGCAAAACAAAACTGCAGTTAGAGGATGTCATGATCGGCTGTCGGTATATTGCATGAAACTAGTCGGTGCAAAGTAGTAATGCGACTTCGATGACAAAACATCGATCGTATTGATACAGCGACCGAAGCGCACATGGCTGTATCGTTCAGTCGGATATATGCTTTTCGATACGAGTCTAAAATTCTAATCTTTTGCATATCATACCCTACTTTGCATTTGCTGAAACTTTCAGCCCATTCGCGCAAGTCCTCCATGGTGTTGCAATTTTCACAAACATGAATTTATAAGATGATCTACTGATCTACTAGATCTACTGATAAAAACTTCTAATTTAAGTTTACCTTTCTTTTAAAGATATAACAGCATTTTTTTTTACTGGAATAAAAAATTGTGACATGGGATGAAACACCGAATGCAAAACGACGAAGTTTAAAAAATATCAACCGCGAAACATTGATGCCAAATATAGAACACTTCTAATGAAATGGTTATTGTAACTAGCGTTGTTTTCCCAGGGCCCCCTAGATGTGGAGTATTCTCCTCGTAAACAAGTGGTCGCGGGTTCAAGTCCCGCCTTGCCCATGGATGTTATTTCCTAATCTCTGTGCCATAAATCTGTCCCGTGTTTGTCAGGAGGCAAAGTGCATAGTACGCAGTCCTCATATATGTAACTGATGGCTTCTGTATAAAAAAAATAAATAAAAAATACTTTTAACCGCATATTTTTATGAAACATTTTGGGAAAAATACTGAAACATAAATATCGAGAAAAGAAAAACATCGAAAGCTAAAAAATGATGTCTAAATAATCTTTAAATTAGTTTAAAAAATACGGTTTTAGATGCACTTATAATGCATCAACATGTAATGTAGTATCATAGTTTATATAATATATTTTAGCCTTTAGTATTAATAATAATACTAAATATATAACTTATATTTTCAAAGAACGTGAATTTTATCTTTTATTCAGAGTTACATACAAACAACTGAAACACTTGAACACATCAACGTGTAATAATATAGTTTAGCCTTTAGTTTCAACAATAGTATTTGTAAAGGAAGTGAATATTATCTTTTATTCAAAGTTACATACCCATAAGTGAAACTAATAGAAGCGTATTAAAATCATCGACTGTGAAACGTCGATGACAACTATGAAAAGCGTTTTCTAATGAGTTGGATACCGTAAAATGGGGTGTATAGGAACAGCGGGGTCAATCGGAACAAAACTTCCCAACCGTACAAAGAAATTCTTCATAAATATACTATTGGGTATTTTTCGCCATTAATTTTTTTTTTAGAAAGGTACGATCATAGGAAGTAGGAAAAAAATACTTTTGTCAATCTGGCGACGTTACTGGCTTATAAAGAGGGCTGCACGTAGAAAGCTAGAAAACATCACATCTTCATAGACTGCAAAACTTCATATGCAAGTACAAACCTTCTCATAATTTAAACCTAAGAGTGGTATGTTTCAATTATGCATGTATTTGAGCAACTGAATATCACATTAGAATTTACATTTTTTAAAAATTGTGTCATAAAAATGAAGAATACTGAAAAATGACATAGGAAAAAAAATTGCGGGGTGTATCGGAACACTTGGTTCTGTTGTTCCAGTTCAACCTTATTTAAAGGAAACTGTTTGAAAAATCAAGATTCTAACCCCAATTTCTCTAGTCAAGAGAAGAACAAGGATTTATTACTGTTTATCTCTTCTCGTGAGCAACTAGGGGAGAGTGGTAATGAATGGGCCATGGTGATGAATGGGCCACTAACAAAATATGAAAAAGTATTTGCATGAATTTTTTTTGATGCCACCAATAGATGTAGCTTTTTGTTCTACTAAACTCATCCTATTTTCATTCGTTTGCGCTGAGCCATTTTCAAACTAGAGTGGCATGGTCAAGAATCTGACTGAAAAGTAAGTTTTTCCCTTTTTAGTAAAACATTTCCTAGCTTAAATGTACCAAGTATTTCACTGCATACATATGTATAAGTTAGTCTTCCCATATCTATAAACTAATCTTAAGATGTATTTTGATGTTATCTAAATTCAATGTACTCAAAAAACCTAAATGTATTCCAAAAGTATAGGTGGGGCTGAATGGGCCACTATGTCATGGTAATGAATGGGCCACCTAAATATTGTTTTTCTTACTTTTCTTTGGATTTTCGCTTTAATATGAAACACAAATGACTCATAGTTAAAGATTACTGTCGTCAAAATTGGTTTGTAGTAACTTCTAAATATAATTTGCAGATCTATATTATATTCCTATAGTACAATAGACCTCTGGTCGCAGTGCGTGACTTGAAAAAGCCCCCCTCTCTCCTTTATATTATATTCCCCACAGTACAATTTCATTTTCTTTCTTGGTAACTTCAGTTAGATATTTTTTATTCCCGATGTCTAGTAAGTTTTTAAAAATTTTTTTTGAATTTTGACAAGTTTGAAAATGAAGATGAAGTTTTCAAAAGTGATTTTTAATATTATTTTTGAAATATATAAATTTTGTTAAATCATAGTGTGTATTATCTGTTATTTTTTTTATATATATTTGATGTTATTTAGTTCTTACAATCTCATTATTTAGTCATTTTTCTGCTACAATTGGTATGCATCAGTTTTATTTTAATTGCATCAGTTTTTATGTTTATATATTTTTAAATCAGTATGATTTTGTATCATCATGTCAAGTGCCACATTTATTTTGTCATATTCAGCAAATAAAAGATTAAATCCACATGTTTTCATTGAATTCATTTAGTGGCCCATTCATTACCTTCGATGGCCCATTCAACCCCATAGGTGGGGTTGAATGGGCCAAATTTCAAAATTTTTATTTTCTATTATAATTCATTATAGACAGGTGTTAATCCAACTTTTATGACCTTTTTAGATAGTCAGATAAGTAAAGTAACTAAAACACCAATTTAGAGTTAAAATAAAGTGTTAGAAAAAATTACAAAAATTCAAAACCAAAAAGTGGCCCATTCATTACCACTCTCCCCTATATCTTAGAATGACAGAAAGTTGCAGATTTAAAAGATTTTTGCTCCAGGAGACTTCTTTTTACCTAAAATACATGGGGGAAAGTCATACAGACTTTATGTAGCAAAAGTCCAGCACACAGACAGTGATGAATAAGTAGGAAAATCTTACAGGACAATCCCCAAACCCAGAGATTTTAAGAAACTAAAGAAAAGGCAGCGTTCATACCAGAAGATGCTAGCTAGTTTTAAGGACAAGTACATATTTGTGGACGATATGAGTGACTTCAATTTTTGTTAAAGCTTTGTAATTTAATTTAAAAGCATTTCTTAAAATTTTTTTTAATTTTTCATAAGTTAAAAATTATTTTTAATTCTGACAAATTATAAACCTTTACTGGTATAGAAAATAAACTTTTATTTGACAGTAACTATCAGTTCTTATTCTCCCCCATCAATATTACTCATGTTTGTGAACCCTATAACGGTTAAATTGAAAAAAAAATAAAAATTTTATCATGTGTTCCGATTGACCCTTATCAGCGCGGTGATTCGGAACACCCCTAAATTCCTAGATATATGAATAATAACTGTTCGAAATGTTTTGTCTTTGCTTGGAATATCAAAAGCAAAGCAAGACCGAAGTTTTTACCCAAAAAATAAAATTGAAAATAAATCTCTTAAGTACTTTTTTCTACAATTAAAGCTGAAAAGTGTTCCGATTCACCCCATTTTACGGTACTGTAACTACTGATGAACGATGTACATGTTCTAATCAGAATAACTATCGCATATTTTACGAAATTTATTTTGCTGAAATATGAAACATCAGAAGCAAATCATCGATGCAAGAAGAAACATCGACAGTAAAACATCGGTTTTTAAAATACAGTCGACGCTCGATATAACGACCGTCTCCGTCCTACAGAAAACGGTCTTTATAACGAGTGGTCGCTGTAAGAGGTAGAACATAGAGTATATTGGGATACAGTTGGGGGTTTTCTCACCGGTCGTTATATTGGGATAGTCTTTATAACGTGTGGTCGTTATAACGAGCGTCGACTTATCGACGTTTTAACAAAAACATCGATGTTTCGGAAACATCGATAGCGATGTCGCAGCATTTATGTAAAATTGGATGAGATGCAGATATTTGTTCACACTTGACTAACCTCACCGTCGAGTCGGTATGACTTTTCAAAATGTATACTTTTTCAGTAGACTGTGTACCGTGTACTGTGTATGAATCAACGCCTCCTGAATACTTAATGCATGCTACTTTCTGGTTTTTAGTATAGAACAAATTTTCGTGCTTGGTTCACAAAGCACTGCCATCTACCGGAGTTCTTCGAGGAAAAGAAATTAACGATTGGTTCCTTTTTAAATTTAATTTTAAAACTCAAACAATCAAAAAATTTAATTCGAACATTGATTGGATCGATCGCCAACAGCTGCAAAATTTCGGGCTTGGCTCACAAAGCACTGCCATCTACCGGGGCTCTTCGAGAAGGCGAAATTAATGATGGGTTCATTTCTAAATTTAAATTTAAAAACCAACTAATGGAAAAATTAAATTTTTGCAAGGTGGCGCTTAAAGTGGAACCAATATCGGCGGTGGATAAGCAAATGTAGAAGGCATTTAGTATTTAAGAGGCGTTGGTATGAATACGCATGAAAGTGTGTCACACACATTCCTTTTCCATTCCAGACAAAATGGGCTGATTGGAGAAACGTGCAGATTCGAGGACCTGCTCTTCACCTGCTCAACATTGTACAAAGCAATCCGATAGATGGCGCACTGCTCGGTTAGAGTGTTCAGTAGGGTTACTACATCTGGGGGGGGGGGGGGGGGGCTTCGCTTTCGGAAACTTTCTAATTTGGAGACAATCCCTGATATAGTCTAGCTTCGAAGAGATGGCACTTCGCCTTTTTTCAGAATTGTCCACTTTTACGAATGCAGAGGAAATATGCAGAGAAACCTTGATTCGCAATGGTGGTATTGATTCTAGAGCCTCAATATGTCACCTTGCTTACCTTCAATACGTTGCCTAATTTAAGAAAATAGCCAAAGAGATGAAACATTTCAATTTTTTGAACGGTCAGGGCAGACGTCTCATTGGACAAGTCAAAGTCTACGTAAGTGGACTACGTAAGTGTCTTTATTCCACCTCTGCCAGCGGCAATTGGTCAAAGAATGCAACGCCTCCGATAATTATTTTGAGTTGAAAATTTGAGAGAAATTAGGACTGCAAAAAAGAACGTGGTATTTATCAATTTTATTTTTTCAACAACGAAATGTAATTAATGCTGCTAATTACATTCCAGTAATGAATAATCACATTGCAAAAATGCATTCGGAGCACAGTTTTCTTTTAAATTCAACTGATGCTAAAAATGCATTATTAATACTATTAAAATCTGTCCGCGTCTGTCTGTCCGTCTGAAGCTTGAACTCCTCAAAAACCGCTGAGAGTAGAGATTAGAGAATCAAGCATAGTACCATTCGACTCGAAATTTTCTAAGGAAGACAATAAGACCAACCGCGTAATTCTACGACGTTAATTAGCTGATATATTAATTAAAACATTAATTAAATGTTTTGCACTTTTTAAAATTCCAAGACATTTATTTCTTACCGTTGCCATTTTCAATTAAAACGTTAATTAAACTTTTGAACTTTTTAAAATTAAAGAGTGTTATTTTTTTCGTTGCCGTTTTGAATGCTTGTTAAACAAAGTTCTAACAATTGTTTTTATTCTAATTAATGACTTATATTTTTTTTCTAGTACCATTTTGAAAATGTGTTTCAAATAAAATTGTAATTGATGTTTTAAGCAGGGACTTTTTTTTGGCTGTGATCCAAATATTAAAACAACTTTTCGTTTAGAATTTTACAATTAATTTTACAGGAAGAAAGTGGTTTTGAGTTTATATATATATGTGTGTGTCTATTGCTTTGTTTTTCTTAGTTGAAAATGCATCACTTAACACATAACCAGAGTACAAAAATATTGACAATCACTAGGGCTTAGGCACTGTAACCGATATTAGGCGCTAAAAACTGTTTCTGGCAGCCGTCACCTGCTGTCAGCCTCTGGGCAATTGACAAGGCACGGAGTACCTCCAGGATCCCAGTCATTTTGGATTCATTATACCAAACTGATGTCAGAGGTACCTCCGAGTACCGTCAGGGTACGGAGAGTTAAAACGCGCAGTGATACCAAGTGCCTGTCACCGTAGCGTTCAGGACATAGGGCAACGAGAACAAATATTATTTTTTGAAAAATGTACTGACCGACTCGCAGCAGTGGTCAAATCCGTTTCAAGCGAACAGCAAACAAATAAACCTTATTGCTCACTCTAGTTAAATGGTGGCTCTATGCAATGTACCTCTACTGCACACTCTCACCCGTACGGCAGAAAAAGTGTACTTCAATTTGCAAAAGGCAATAAAGAGAGAAGCACAAAAGATGTTGATCCTTCTTCTGTGTTCCAGTCATGACTCAAGAATGTTACAATTACGAAAATCAGTACAGTGAAACACCATTTGTACGTTTTTGAAAGGATGTTGTGAACCAAAAAGTACGAACGAAATGACGTATAATGAGCATACATTGATATATATATTGTAACGAGTTCGTAGCACCTTCAACTTTCTTAAATAATCATTCCAATCTTGAGGAAGTAACTTCAAATTTATTTACAAATATGTACACTTATTTACAATAGGAGCAGGAAACAATTGCTAAGCATCCAGTAATTAGGTAGCAAACAGTACACTGTACTCTCAACAGTAACCTAGCACCACGTATCTAACGTGAACGGTAATTAAGAAATTACAAAAGCAAAAACAAACATTCGCCCAAGCGAATAAAAACGAGCCTCTCAGAAATCCAATCTGAGAAAAACTAACTAACTCCCTCTGTTCGGACAGCTATTTATACTCGGAAGGATATTTCAACAACATTCTAGCAAAATCTGGAGTATTCTGTTCATTCATAACTTAAATAATCCATTCAAGAAAATTCTAGTGATAGAAAAACTCACGCGAAAATGTCTTCATGCTTATTAAATGTAGGGCAAGTGCAAAAACTACAAAACGTTACAGGGCCGGTATACAAGTGATAAAGGGGATATCTTCAGATGCTTTTGCAACATGTCGCCAGATAAAACCAAAACTAGTGAAAATGATGCAAGGCAAGAAAAACAACAACTATTTGCAAGATTTGTAACAATATCAATATGCTCATTAATTCAGTACCGGCATATGCCGGTAGCGAACAAAAAACGTATACAAGAGAAACGCATAAATGGTGCTTCACTGCAACTTATAAATGTTGCTAAAAACTGCTTTGACTCATTAAATTCATGAAAACGAGCATTTTTTTTACGTAGCTAATTCATTGCTTATTGAAAATGACCAATTCTACTGGTATGTAGGCTTGTATGTAAAGCAGTCAGTAAAATCAAAATGAAAAATTGAGAGGAAGAGTAATATAGGCGGTACAGTAAAATCTATTTGTACAAAGCTGTATACCGAATATTTTTTCTCTCATTTTTTTTAATTAACTCTAGAATGTTTGAGTGCTGTAATCAGGATATCATATACGGTGGAATTCCGTTAACTCGATACGTGGATAACTGGACTACCTCGATAAGTCGACTTTCAATTTTTTTTATAAGTTCACCGATTGCTCGAAGACGCCTGGACCGATTTCAAAAATTATTTTTTTTTTATTTTAAAGGGTATTACCTTCCAGTTGGTCTCTTGGTCCGGGTTTGATCACGGGATCCTACAGAAATCAATGGAAACAGTAATCGTATTCACAGAAATCGAAATAACGATTTTGAATGAAGGCTTCCCTTAAACACCATAGAAATTCATTTCTATGGTGCTTTTATCTTTTCTCTCCTATAATGCTAATAACAGATAATGGGCCACGTACATAGTATTAGCGAGTAACTCATATTGATTTGGAGTACAAACTTGTTGAAAAGCCGTTAATATTTAAATGGCTTAGCATAAATTAGTACACAAATAAATACCAGAGAATAAATAACGAGGATCAGTTTTCAAAGTCAATCGCTTAAAAATTTAAAATGGAAAAAAAAAATAAGCAGCATAAGTTTTTCAATAGAAGAAATGTGTGAGTAAAGTCATTTAAGCAAGGTCAAGGAAGGTCAACTGTCCCCCCCCCCCCGGTGGGCTTTGAAAACATAAAGTGGGAATGGACTTGTGGTTTTGTAATAAAATATATGCATTGAATAATATGATTTGCCCCTCCCTCCCCCCGGAAAAAAAATAGCAGAAAAATTTTTTACTGAAAAAAGCTGGCACATTTTTTTACTAAAAAAAACTAGCAAACGGAATATTTTTACCAAAAAGAAATCATTAAAAACTTTATTTTACTAAAAAAAATTATCATTATTATTATTATTATTATTATTTCACAAAGCCAGTGGGGTGTCTTGCACCCTATTGGCTTTCCATGACCATGTGGGCAGCAGATAGCGTTTCAAGACTTCACGTTTTGGGAGACTGTTCACGTTTTGGGAGAATGGCTTTGTTTCAGCATCTTGCCCACCAGATGACGCCACTACAAGTTTTATTTTTAATGTGAACGTAAAAACACACGATTCGGAATAGCGAAATAAAAAATTCTAGCGCAAATACGGAACCATAAAGAGACTATTTCTGAAAACTCAAGCGTTAAACTGGTGAAAAATGAAGAACAACAGATGGGGGGTGGGATGAAAAGTTGGAAGAAAAAAAACGAAGGGGGTGGGGGGGAGGGTATTTTTAGCCGGGTGACACGCCTGTGAAGTGCGACACCAAAATGGATTCAAGTGTTTATAAGAAGAAGATAAGATTTTAGGAAGAAGACAATTTAAAGATTCTTCAAATTTGAATTTTTTATTTGCACAGTAACTAGTAACACCAGTACGAGCGCATTTGCGCCGGCACACACCCTTTTGGAAAGAAGGGGTGACATCAATAACGCATTTAAGAGGCTCCGAAAATATAGATATTGAAATCCTGATGTATTTTTAGTTATATTTATGCCGTAGCGTCGCTACAAAGGGACGATCCACCCCCGAGGATACCCTTCTGGGGGGTGGCACCGGAAATGTGTTTCAAACACTTTTGAAAAGTATTGTATACCTTAAATTTCGCACAATATGTATTTTTAATCTATCAAATCTTGTGGCATCGCTTGAGAGGGGGGGGGGGGGCGCTTGCGCCGTGGATCACCCTTCCGGGGGTGACACCTAAATGTATCATAGAGCTTCTGAAAAAATACCAACATTTTCTTTCTAAAATTTCCGCGAAATATTTCCAGTTTCGTATGATCTATGCAACCCATTCTGGGGGTTGTACTGTGTGATATCCTTCGGAGGGTGACCCTCAAAATGCATGTAACAATTTTGAAAAAGATAAATGAGTCAATATTTTGAAAAGTACTAATTTGAAGTTGGAGTTTAAAAATTGGAGATTAAAAATTTTTTTTTCAGAAAAAAATTAATATTGAATTCTAAGTCTAAATTGGGTCGAAATGCAAGAAAATAAAAGGGGGCCAAGGAAGTTATTTACCTCCTCCTTAGATTACTCACTTTTAAGTTAAGCCTTTACAGATCTGATGAGTATTACAGATCTGATGTTAATATGAGTTACATTAGGGTGTCCCAAAAAAACCGAAAGTCGGAATTTTGTAACGTAAACCCTCTTATTTTTTTCCTTTTACATCAAAACAATTGTAAAAAAAGTTTCATGCAATTTGAACAACGTTAACCCGTGCCGACTTGCGTCCGAAAGTGCGAACTAGCCCTTTTTTACTAGGACAAATCGAAAAAAACTTTATTCGGAAATTCAAAATTTCATGTTGATAAAACGCTTCTCCCAGATCTCAACATGTCCCAAAAAATCATTTATCCAAATTATAAAATATTTAGGTACCCCAAACGAGGCTTAAAATTCATAATTTTCTTCAAAAAATAGCTTTTTTTTCTATGTATTTTGTAAACAACGAAAGATAAATTTTAAGAAAGTATCAAGATGAAAAATATGAAGCATAAAGTATATAATTAGAGTCAAATATAAGTTTTTTCTCTCATTTTACATTTATTTTTCCGGGAAATTACTCAAAATTAAGGTTTTTTTACAAGTTTTAAGTTAAATTTTTCCATTTTAAATAATATTTTTTTTTACAAATGAAGTTAAAAATCAACGTAAATAAAGCACAAATACCTAATTTGTGCTTTATTTACGTTGGTTTTTAATTTCAATTATATTTCAGCACAAAGCTTATTTGATCATTTTTCATTTGGGGCAAGAGTGAAATAGTTAAGTTTACTTGCCTACTTCAAAAAAGAACAAATGGGAATTTTGTTCTAAAAATGTTTGTACATAAAGAAAGAATAATGTTTTTTCGATAATACTTTCGTTGAAATTTTATTATTTTTAATCTTCGCCAGTTATTTTGAACTTTAAAAAAATGTGAAAAATTTTCACTTCAAAAAATCATGGGGCAAAGTGAAAAATAAATATTTTTGGTATGAAAATTTTTCAATTCAAAGATAACAGTAATTTTCATCCAATGAATGCATAAATAAACGAAAAAATAATTATTAACGAAAAATAAACGAATGAGCAAGTAAATGAATAAATAAATTAATTAATGTGTGAGAAAAAATAAATGAATTAATAAAATAGAGAACGAATAAGAAAATGAGTTAATGAATGAGTAAATAATTAAGTAAAAGAGAAATATGTAAATTTTATGCTCTGTGGTGGGAACCCAATTTCTTTAAAAAGTTTCAATAAATGTTTGTTTAATATCAATATGATTGTCGAAAATGATTGTTGTAATTTCAAAAATTACAAATCATGCCGACTTGTGCTTGATAGTGTAAACTAGTACTTGTGTACTGAGCCGAATCGAAAAAAATGGGGAGAGGAAGTAACTAATTGTTTAATTAGTTACTTCCTCATATCGCGCATTTGTTACCTGTTATTTTATTATTTTGCAGAGAAAACAATTGATAAGTTCATATCATTTAAAATATAGTCTCTGCTTACTAGGCTCAAAATTGATGATAGTTTTCTCAATGAGAGTCCTTCTCTATGGGCGAATAACATTAAATTCCTTGATGGAAAAAGGATGGTCTCATTACTTAAACCAGTAGATGATACAGTTGAAAGAGCTGTAAAAATGATGCAGGACTGTCATGGTTTGCTAACAGTTGATGAGGAGCAAAAACAATTTTTTTTTTTGTGTTGCGTCCAAGAGCACCGAAATATACACTGAAGTGACAAAAGTCATGGGATACCTCTTAATATCGTGTCGGCCCTCCTTTTGCCCGGCGAAGTGCAACAACTCGACGTGGCATGGACTCAACAAGTCGTTGGAAGTCTTCTGCAGGAATATTGAGCCATGCTGTCTCGATAGACGTCCATAATTGTGAAAGCGTTGATGGGGCAGGATTTTGGGCACGAACAGACCTCTCGATGGTGTCCCATAAATGCTCAATGGGATTCATGTCGGGCGATCTAGGTGGCCAAATCATTCGTTGGAATTGTCCAGAATTTTCTTCAAACCAATTGCGAACAGTTGTGGCCCGGTGACATGGCGCATTGTCATCCATAAAAATCCCATCGTTGTTTGGGTACATGAAGTCCATGAATGGCTGCAAGTGATCTCCAAGTAGCTGCACATAAGCATTTCCAGTCAATGTTCGGTCCAGTCGCACTAGAGGACCAAGTCCATGCCATGAAAAAACAGCCCACACCATTACGGAGCCACCACCAGCTTGAACAGTGCCTTGCTGACAGTTTGGGTCCATGGCTTCGTGGGGTCTGCGCCACACTCGAACCCTACCATCGGCTCTTACCAGCTGAAATCGTGACTCATCGGACCAGGCCACGGTTTTCCATTCATCTAGGGACCAACCGATATGCTCACGTGCCCACGAGAGTCGCTGCAAGCGATGTCGTTCTGTCAGTAAAGGCACTCGAGTCGGTCTTCTGCTGGAATAGCCCAAGAAATCCAAATTTCTCCGCACAGTTCTAGCAGACACGTCCATTGTACGTCTCACATTGATTTCTACGGTGATTTGACGCAGTGTTGCTTGTCTGTTAGAATTTACGACTCTTTGCAGACGTCGCCGGTCTCGATCTTTAAGTGCAGGCGGTCGACCACTGCGCTGTCCATGGTGGGATGTTATGCCTGAAATTTCATACTCTCGGCACACTCTTGACACAGTGGATCTGGGAATGTTGAATTCTCTAACGATTTCCGAAATGGCATGACCCATGCGTCTAGCTCCAACTAACATTCCGCGTTCAAAGTCTGTTAATTCACGTCGTGCGGTCATCATCACGTTAAAACCTCTTCACATGAATAACTTGAACAGAAATGAAAGCTCTGTAAAAGCACTGCGCATTTATACCTGTTCTACGCGATGCTACTGCCATCTGAAAATTTGCATATTGCTATCCCATGACTTTTGTCACTTCAGTGTATACTCTGACTGCAATAAACTTGTCATAGTTTTTTTTTGAATTCTTTTTTTCAATTTATTTATTTTAACTATTTATTTATTTTAAATTACAGATACATTTAAAGAAAATATCTAAATTTACAATCTAGAAAATATCTACATTTAAAGAAAATATGTATTATCTTCTATCTATTCCAAAATTACTAAAGAACATACTTTCAGATGAATAATAAAAAAAAAATGTAGTATTTAAAATGGAAAAATTTAACTTAAAACTTGAAAAAACCTTAATTTTGAGTAATTTCCGGGAGAAATAAATATAAAATGAGAGAAAAAACTTATATTTAGCTCTAATTATATACTTTGTGCTTCATATTTTTCATCATGATAATTTCATAAAATTTATCTTCGTTGCTTACAAAATACTAAACATAGAAAAAAAGCAATTTTTTGAAGAAAATTATGAATTTTAAGATTCGTTTGGGGTACCTAAATATATTTTAATTTGGATAAATGATTTTTCGGGACATGTTGGGATCTAGGGGAAGCGTTTTATCAACATGAAATTTTGAATTTCCGAAAAAAGTTTTTTTCGATTTGGCCTAGTGAAAAAGGGCTAGTTCGCACTTTCAGGCGCAAGTCGGAACGGGTTACCGTTGTTCAAATTACACGAAATTTTTTTACAATTGTTTTGATGTAAAAGGAAAAAAAGAAGAGGATATGCGTTACAAATTTCCGACTTTCAGTTTTTTTGGGACACCCTAAGCTACATATCTGAGTTTATGCTTTCAGTCTTCATTAACATCTCTAAAAATGATATCATTTCCTTGTATTTTTTGCACAGTATTAAGATAGTAATATTAAAATATATATATTAGCCAAAAAATCAAATTTCATTATACAAAAGCATTTCTCGGAAATAAAAATGAACGATTACGTTTTTAGATAAAATAAATTATGAGATTACCAAATCCAAGCTAATAAAACATTTGTTTTGTTTTGAAACAACACACAACTTCAACTTTTTCAACACACAACTCTGCTGCTTGCTTTTCGTTAATTAGTTGCAGGAAATTTAATTTCTTGATCAGAAATTCAAATTCAGCACGATAAATTAAAACTAGTTAATTAGCGAAGTTATGGGAAATTGAAGCGCCAAAAAAATAAATAAACAAAATAATAATAATTAATTAACTTAATTTCTGCAGTGTCAATTCTTCTTATTTTGCTAACTTCTATTGTCAGGTCATACAAACCACAAATGAAGCAATTGTACTAAAACTAATTGCTTTTCCTTTTTTAAGAACAAAAATATTCAATATATATGGGTAAATTCCATTCTTTTTGCTTTTTAATAATTATGAAACGTGAGAGTCAGTTGGTAACATATTCATTATTTTTCATTGTTGCCGCTCTGACTGTTACCGATCTGGCAAACTGACGAAGGTTTAATTTTATTGCCCAGACGATCGCGCTAAACCAAAATAAAACACATGTTTTTTTTCACTTGTAATCAAGGAATGTACTTATATATAAAATAGATTTTAAAATAATCAAAACTGCGCATTTTAGCGTATTTTACCGATGTGATGACTTAAAATTACACACATTTTATAAAATCACTTTAAAAAATTTTACCTATAATTTTCGATGCAGAAATGAAATTTTTTAATTACAATGCGATAAAACATCACACCGGCTACTCAGTATCACGTAGTATCTCTGCAGGAAATGACCAAAATGGATCGGAAGTTAATTGTGACCGCTCTGACGACGGAACTAAGGGACACGCTTATTTTGCATCGGCTAGAACAGTGGTTCTCAACCTTTTCACGGCTAACGCCCCCTTTAGGAGTGAACATTTTTCCAACGCCCCCCTTTATGTTAAAAGTGAAGGGGTTTTCAAAAAGAGGTATAAAGCTTAAAATATATTCCTTCCAGAATTTTACAAGACGGTTAAACAACATATATTTTTCTTCAGTAGACATTTTTTTATTGAATTAAAATGACGAATTTAGAAATAAAAGAAAATCAAGGCTTAAAAAATATTCTATTTTCAGAAGAATAGCAAAATAAAATGAAATATAATAAAAATAAACATGCAAAAAGAAATTTTCACTCAAAATATAAAGGAAACAACAAGATGAAGTAAAAATAAACACGCAAAGCATTTTTTATCATTCAAAATGTGAAAGGAGCACTCAGAAATATATGTGTGCTAGGTGGTTCAAAGTAGGGATGGACCGGATATCCGATAACTATCCGGTATCCGGCCTATCCGGCTGATATTTTAAGTATCCGGTACTTCCGGATATCCGATCCGGCTGACCGCCCCGGATACGGATATCCGGAAGATTTTTGCAGGATATCCGGCTAAGTATCCGGAATTGATGTGAGGGTTATCCGGTATGATGTGAGGACCTAATTAAATATTTTCTTTTATTAAAAATCTTAGTTAAAAATTTCATTGTTTGATAAACCTTTTAGATGATGTAATTACTTTTCATCTTTCCTTTTTACCAATTTTTGCTTCTAAAACAAAAATTGTGTTATTCCTCCGACTGTGTACTGGACATGGAAGCATTCTGCATATTTGACTTTTCAATTTCCAGATAAAATATGATTGTCTTCAGCTTTTCAAAAATATTTTAGTTAAAATATTTAGAAAGAAAAGGCTACAAACCTTCAAGGATTAATGTGCGACAAAAGTTTGAAAAAAACTTACGATCATATCGTTAGTTCATAAAAATTAATCGCAGTAGCTTTTAATATAAATTCTCAAATTATTTTATTTATTGAATTCTTTTATTTTTAGTTTTTGTGCTTTTAACAAAAATTGCGATCTATTAACACCCAATGATGTTGTAATTAGATATTTTTTACTTTGCCACTATTATTGCTTTATTATAATTGAAAATGACATACACTAAATAACCTATCTAACATTGACGAAAGTTTTCTTTTAGATAATGAAAACATCTGTCCCCATGAATCGTCGCAACTTAAAACCATGCTTTTTTTTTTTTTTTGAAAGAGTTTAAATGTGTGTAAAGAGATTTTGAATTTTGCACTTTGTTTCGTTCTTTCTTTTTGCAATACCTTCCTTTCAGAAAAGATATTTCTCTGCTATTAGAATCTTTTCACGTCTGTCACGGCGCTCCGTAACTCCTCGAGAACATGTTGAGCATGACCCTCAATAACATTCAATCGAGTTTCGATAACTCAAAGCTTTATAAACTCAAATATACCTTCATTTCAAAGTTTTCATTTGGTCCCAAATTCTTGAAAAGACGGTAGGAACTGCTTGTAACTCGAACTATCAATAAGCCTTAAACTGCATTTTGGGGACTTTTTTCGATAAATTTGCCCCCTCCCACTAAATTTGGGATCTAAAATTGTAATTTTGCCCTCCTGCCCCCCTTTCTTATAATGACATCCTCCAAAAACAAAAGCCAGCTGGATTTCCATAAATTTGGCCAATCCTCCTCCTATTTGACTCCCAAAATTTCACTTTGACCCCCCTCTTTTTGCTGACTCGCTTGAGAACCAATTCCAACTTAACGCGCATGAGCTATTGAGACTTGACTATATTTAAGATGTTAATTTGCATCATTAGAAAGTGTATTTTGTCTTTTAGAATTTAAGTAAAACTTTAAGTTAATTATTTAGATATAAGTTTATTAATTTATTTTTTAAAGTGAACATGTTTAGAATAATTTTAAATAATAATGATAATATATCGGTCATTTCAGCGAAAATGGTACAAATCAGTCCCAATACTTCAGAATTTTGGGAATTAATTTTAATGTTTACCACCAATTATATTTTTTTATTTGTTCTCCATCTAATTGTGTGTAACCAAGTATTACTTATTTAGGCATAAGCCATTTATAAAGGACCCCCCCCCCCCCAAAAAAAAAAAAATCTTTGGCAAAAGAAGGAAAAAATGATCTGCCCCAGCTTCAAATTGCTAGGACTTAAAATGCAATTTAAGATTAAGCTGAAATGCAACAACAAAATCATTTGCAATGCACAGCACAAAAAATGCTTCTGACATCCTTTCTGCTGATTTTTATGTATGTAAACAAAAAAATCTTGGAAAAACACCTATTTATCTTTGTTCCTAGATTTTTTTATGTTTCAAACTGTCCACTCTGTTACAAGCCTTTCAGAAATAAAATAAGCAATCGCATTCAATGTGATATTTTTTTTAATAAGTACAAGTAATGTATCTGCTTTGATTACTTTAATACATTGAATTATATAATCAGTAACTAAGATAAGCCTAAAATTCTTTGCTGATGATAGTTAATTTGCACTGTGGGATGTCCACTCTGTTACAGTCGCATTAATAGTGCAAAAAATATTTTTTCTTGAAATTGCAGACAGAATTAGTTTTAGGATGCTTAGTTCATTTTATACTTGTTCTGTAATTAACTTTTCTTTACGATTAGAAATATATTTTTCAAACCTCATTTGTCTTCTCTGTTACACAAAGTGGTCGAACTATTCAAAACCCTTAATGAATGACTCATATATACAAGCCATTTACACTTTATTATGCACAAATAAACAGAGAATAATTTTTAAAACAATGATTATTTGGCGAAAATTACTTCATTTGATAAACTTAACTCGACAATTTCAGACATGATTTGTACCATTTTGGCTGGAATAACCCATAAATATAACATTTGCATCTCGGAATGTATCTTTATTTTTTCAAAATGAAGTTGAATTTCGAGGTGATCGTTTAAGAATTAGTTTATTAATTTGTTTTTAAAAAAGTGAATATGTTTAGCATGACCCTTAATGTATTTAAAATGATAATTTGCCACTTTTAAGAATGTGTATCTTAATTTTTTGGAACTAAAGTAAAATTTCAAGTTAATTTTTTAAGTAAATTTTACTCATTTGTTTTTTAAAAAGTGAACAACTTTAGCATACCTTTTAAAAGTATATTTAAACTGCTGATTTGAATCTTCAGAAAACATGTTCCTTTGTTTTTTGGAGTTATATAAAATTTTTAACTGATTATTTGAGTACAACTTTATTATTATTATTATTATTTAACACACTGTTCCTGTTTTAATATTTTCTTCTTTAACTTGTATGTTAGAAGAATTACATGCATATTATTCTTAAAAAAAAAGAATTTCAAAGCAAAATTTTGCTTTATATTATTGCAAAATTAGAAATAAGAAAATGTGTTACTTTGTAATGAAGTTTAAATTCATAAAATTCTAATAAAATGTGTATCAATTTGAAAAAAAAAAGTTTATCTGAGCTTAGTTTTTTTTCCTTTTTTCTTTCTTTGTTTCTTTCTTTTTTTTTTAGATATTGGTGAAATATTTAATAACTGTATCATTTGCGTAGAAACCTATTGAAATGATATTGAAACAGCAAAGCTTTAAAATTTAAACTAAGAATAATTAAAAGTTTAAACTTTGAGTATATACAGAAATATTTAATTCAATCTTTTAAAGTTTCGTCTATTTTGATAAAAATACATAATTTAGAAATAAATCACAATATGCTAGTGTTTCATTTCATATGTAGCGCTACTCCTGTACAAATAAAATAGAGGCTTTAAAAATTAATTTAAATGTATTTAACATGTTCTTAAAGAAATTATGAGAGAAACAACTTTGATTTATTGTTTTGAAGCTGCATTACTTAAAAATAAGCGAACATGCAATGTAATTGTAATGCCGGATATCCGCAGGATATCCGGTCGGATATCCGGTATCCGGCGTGTGATGAGCCACCGGATATCCGATATCCGGTATCCGGCAAAATCACTATCCGGTCCATCCCTAGTTCAAAGACAGTTTCCTCAGTCGGCTTAATATTTTTTGTACGGTGAAGACGCAAGTCACCTTTTGGGACGATTTGGAGTCGATTTCTTTTTTTTTTTTTTTTTTTTTTTTGTAACTAGATCGGTGACAACACTGAATCCTCGTTCGACGAGGTAGGAAAAGGGAAAGGTAGTTAAAAAAAATAGAAGGTAGCCCACAGTACAGGATAAAGGCTACTAATGTTTCCTTGCACCCAAAATCCTGCAACATTGTTAACATTCTGGAAACAAACTTTCAAAGTTTCAGTAGTTGAAAGTTCAACCAATTCTTCCTGATACTGAACAACTGGTGTCTAAATGTTTTCAAAAGGGCTGATGACCTATTGAGGAACGTTCGGAGGAAAAATATATCCGCAAAGCGCTTAGAGAAGTCTTCGTGCAAAGATTGAAGGTGAAATTTGAGCATCATCAAAGGACAAAGGATTACACTAAAAATAAACCATGAATGAAATGAGCAAGAGCTAGAGTGGAAATATTGAGGTCAAACCAAACAGTCAAACTGGGCGGGCACTTGAAGCATTGCAATTGCTTCAAGTTGACAGGTAAGCAAAATAACCAAACCGAGGAAAATAAGCAACTTGCACGAATGCCAGCTCCCATCGAAATATTTTGAATACATTTGGGGGAGACTTTCTTTCCCGTAGGTAATAAGTTAACTTAAGAGAACATGTGAAAGAAAATTACAAAAGTAAAGAGAAACAATCGATGACGTTTAATGTTCGGCTTAAAACGCTACTGTGGGAAACACTCGAATGCAATTGGGAATTTTTTCTTGCAGTATTTTGAATTCCTCATTAAATTTTTGCAACAAACATTAAAGTCTGGTATTCAAATCTAGGCATGTTCAGTCTGAAAACCAGTTTCGCTTAGCAACAATCAAAGTAGGCGACTAAAATTTGAGAACTTAATGGGACCATTTTCACCTACAGATGAAGGACGGTATTTTTTACATTCATGATAACTACTAAATAAAATATAGATGCATTACAAAAAAATTCTCTGTTTCGAAATAACGTTGCAGTAGTAGAAACAAGAAAGGATCAATCAACAATTCGGCTAAAAAATAACCGAACGATGGTGTGGCTAATGCTTTTGAATTTTATCTAGCTATGTGCGATCAAAATTATTAAATAATAGCTTAAATGTGCAGCCTGACTGCAGCTGCGATTAATCGAAGCATTTCTTCATTAGGTAGCATTCTTTCTCAAGATTGTCGGATGCAAAAGATCACTAAAAAGCCAGATCGCTACATAAGAGAGAGAGAAAAGGGGGGAAAAACTATTTTAAAAGCAAAACAGGCACCTTAGAAAAAGGTAGGGAAATACGCTTCGAGATTCCAGAGCGCATAAGTTGATTTATGGTTGGCTCAAATAATTCAAGTTGGTGTTGGATTCGTGATTTAATACATTTAATTTTAATTATCAGCGGGTGACCGAGCTCCGCTCGAGGAAAACAGTTGTCGAAGCTAACTCGAAGATTTAAATTTTCAATTGTGATTTATCAAAACAATACATGCCATAAGAAAATTTGTGAAACCATTGCTGAAAAGATAACCGGTTAAAGTGCACCATTGTAAACTATTCTAAACAAAGTTAAGGGTTTGGAAAGGGCACTATTCAAAACAAAGATAAAGTTTGAAAAGTCAGAGGAAATAAAATGTAATTGATAATAAAAAACTATACAATTAAAGAAATGGTACAAAGTGAGCAGTGTAAAGATTAAAGTGTGTTGAAGTTCAATATTTTTGACAAATTTATTTAGAAAAACCAAACCTCGTGATTCCTCGTGGCCAAAAACCCCAGACCCCCAAGTTTACCGGAGTTAATTAATTCTGGGGCGATTTTCGACTTGGCAAACCATTCCTCGTATTACCCCTAACGTGTGCCAGGGGACCGAGCCCACTCGGTTAAGAAAAAAAGAGGTTTGTAAACTCGTGTTTTTTTCTAAAGTGCGAAGTACTTATTTAGATAAACTTGAAAAGCATTTTTGAGCCTTTGGTTGCAATTACGCATTCAAAACAGCCGTAATTTATTTTAAAAAACACAACCCTATTTAATCCATGCTCACCGTAAAATCACACCCAATTTCATTTCATTTGGCGCCGAAGAGGCGCGGGAGGATTTGATGCGAATGGATGCCGAGTCTCTGTTCTCCAGTACGCATTTGGTTCCAGTTGGTTTTGACTTTCACTTCACTTCACACTCCAGGTCCCCCCCCCCCCTGTTCATACCACAACTCGCTTTTTAGCCAGGGTGGGGCCCTGAAGAGCGCTCTGTTCATTTTTGAAGAAGGCCCAAGTGCCGAGTAAACCCTTGGCCCAGCACACCCCAGAGGTTTCGTTTCACTTGGAGGATTTTGTGACCACGAACATTTTTAACGTCCCCCAGCAACCATTAATGAAGACGGTAGATCTTTGATCGGCGGCTTGATCGACCCGAGACCCTCCGGTTACGAGTCCGACGACTAACCGATTGGACAACTGCGGCCTCAGGCCCCTATATAAACGAGCCGACTCATCAAGATTACCACTCAGGATCCAGCGCGTGTGTGAGGATTGTCTTTTCTGGCCAGTTATCGATTTTTGGTAACTTTTTACGTAAATTAACAAAGCTTGGCAATCTCCCGAAATTTTGCTCTGGTAACCCTAATTCCTCAACAATCTAAAATGAAAGTGAAATTTTATGAGTTGGATCCAAAGTGGTGAAACTTAAGCTTGATGCGTCGGCCTGTCTATATAGCGGCTCTACCGCTGCCCATACCCAATTCTAACTTTATTTTGATCGATCTCTTTTAAATTTCAAAAGCAATAACAATTCTAACATGTTGCCAAAAATTATTTGCCAAATACCATAAAAACATAAATTTACGCTGATGGGATTAAATATGAAATCCATTGTTAGCACGCGGTTGCTATGAAACGGTAACAATAAGAGAAATCATAAAGAAAATGGCGTAGTAAGAAATCTTCTCAAACATTTAATGAATCCTATCTGTAACTCCGAACTTTTCGACCGTAGCGCTTCAAAACCGGTGCCAATCGATTCCCCGTGGCCAAAAACCCCAGACCCCCAAGTTTACCGGAGTTTATTAATTCCGGGGCGATTTTCGACTTGACAAACATCTCTCGTATTATAGTATAGGATTAAAATTAAATTATAATACATTTTTCGTTCTTTGACCCCAAATTTTCCCACCGCCCCCCTATCGCCCAAAATATACTCACCGCCCCCCTACTGCCCAAAACATGTTCACCGCCCCTCAACATCTTCCCACCGCCCACAGGGGGGCGGTACCGCCCCCACTGGGCTAGAAAATCAGAAGTCGATTAAAACAAACATAAAGTAAAATATACATAGAGGGTTAAAAATAGAATCGTTTTTTGTGCAAGCGGCGTTTTGTTGGGAAGTTTGCATGCTAAGCTTTACTAGAAAGGAAACGTTACCGATCTGATTTTTGAAAAATAATAAATATATTTTTTTAAGAAAATTTTTTTTTTCCTGATATGATTAGATGAAAACTGAAAGCAAAAACTTAGCTTCTTTCGAGGAAAAAAATATTCTTTAACAAGAAATTGAAATACTACACTTGGACTCAAATCACTTGGGACTCAAATTCGCGCTTTTCTAAATATTAGCTCAAATGTGTCGTGCAATACGCCACCAGCTCGTTTATTCCATCATGGACTGCAGTTTCGTGCTTATTATGCACTCATCAGCATGGAATAGGAATTATTCCTATTCCACGCTGATGAGTGCATAATAAGCACGAAACTGCAGTCCATGGATGGAAATAACCGAGTTGGCGGTGTGTTGCATGTTCCTGCCATAGCCCTGGCTTTGAGGCGGTTATACACGAATGTATCCTTTCTGAAATTTCAGCTGAAATTTTAAGTTATATAAAATTTATCAAACTCGGCAGCATCACTTTAGGGTAGTTCGTAGGGGTAGTTCGCACTGAGTGACACCCAGCTGGAGGTGACTCCCAAATGAATTTGTTTGTAAAAAATTTGTTCAGTTGTGATTTATATGTTTATTTTCATATAACAAGTGCAGTTTTAAATACCGTGCTAATTTTACTTCTTTTACTTCTAACTAGGTATTGCCCTAAAAGCTTGTATGTTACACTCTCGTCACCAGATTTCTGAATTTGTACACCATTTCTATGAAAGAATTTAACGCATTTTTTTACGATTGACAATTTTATATTTTTATGTGTTTGCGCTTGTCATTTCACACATCATTTCACACATCCAGGGTCCCCGTACCTACCACAGCTTCGTGGTTTAACCGGGATAGGACCCTGAAGAGCGCTCTGTTCTTAATTTTTGAACCAGAACCTAGGGTCGAGCAAACCCTAGGCCCAGCACCCCCAGAGGTATCGTTTCACTTGGAGGACTTTGTGACCACGACATTTTTAACGCCTCCCAGCCACCATTAATCAAGACGGTGGATCTTTGATCGGCTGGGATCGAACCCGGGTCCCTCCGGACACGAGTCCGATGCCTTACCGATCGGGCCACCACGGCCCGTTTGCGCTTGTCAGTCGATCAGGAGATGATCAAAAGCTATACCGAAAGTCGGTGTAAGCAAGTGATAATGCGTCATCTTTTCTCATCCTTCGCTCTTCCTGTGTCGATTCATCTCAGTGATTTTTTTTGACCCCAAAAGAAGAATTTATCTTTTCTTGAAAATATGATTTACTCTTTACAAATCTTTGTCTGATTTTCTGGGTATTTTTTTTTGTCCCAATTGCTCCCTAAAAGGCCTCAGATAGCAGAATTTTACATATATATTTCAACCCCCAGACCCCCGACTTAAAGATTTTTTTGAAAGCACAAACATGCGTCTCATGCCAGTTTTTCGAGAAAGCTCTTACATACAGTCATGTCCATAAATTAAGGATAATTCAGAATCACCAGAAAATCGAACTCTAAAATGAATAAATCAACCGTAAAATGGCTACACACTTCTTCACGAATAATATGCAAATCAAAGGAAGCAACTGGATGACACCAATTGTGCGTCACAATGACGAGAGTGATATATGAGGAATGCTGGCAATGAAGCAAAAGTGTGCGCACGCAGTTTACTTAGCTGTTAGGTACTCTGGCAGAGCAATAAAATGAGCGAAAGGAAGCATTCTAATGACTTTTTAAGCGGTAGAATTATCGGCCGCCTGGAATGTGGTCGCACTCAACAGGAGGTTTCTGAGGAACTTTGACAACGCTTCCAAGACGATGGAAGCGTGAGTGGACGTTACAGCAGAGGTCATCCTTGAGTGACCACACCGAATGAGGACCGCTATTTGGCAGCTTCTGCCAAAAGAAGCAGACGGAGCACAGCATCAGACCTATCTCGTCAGCTTTCTTCAGCTACTGGGATGACAGTTTCAAGGCAGACAGTCTACGGACGGTTAGGGCAGATTGGACTGTATGCCCGTAGGACTGTCAGATGTGTCCCACTTACTGCAAGTCACAGTCGCCTTCTCTTAGCTTGGAGTAGAGAGCATGCATTATGGACACCGCATCAGTGGGCGTGTGTGATGTTTTCTGACGAGTGTAGGTTCAGTTTGCAATCAGATTCTCAGCGTATTTTCATTTGGAGAGAACCAGGTACCCGTTACCACCAAGAAAACATCGTTGAATGACACCGTCGTGGTGGTGCAGGGTTGCTCGTTCGGGGAGGAATTATCCTTGTGCCAGGACACAGCTGCATGTTCAAACTGGTATCATGACAGGCTAAATCTATCGAGATGTTATTCTGGATCAACAAGTACGCTTATTTCTGGGCGCGCTGAATTTGTGTTTATGAATGATAACCGACCATTGTGAACAAACGCCTTGAGTCGGAGTATGGACTGGCCAGCATTCTCACTAGACTCGAATCTAATAGAGCACTTGTGGGATATGCTTGGCTGGTGAGTTGCAGCCCGTCAACCACCTCCTACATTGTCTATCGAAGTTTCAGAGAGCATTGATTGTTGAGTGGTGTAATATCCCCCAAGTACAGACTGATAACTTGATTCTGAGCATACCTAGACGTTACACAGACTGTATTTCGTCGTTTATTAGCTTTCATTATAACCGCGTAACATTGATTTTTGTGAAAATGATATTTTGTGCAATTTGCTCCATGGAGTAAAAATCGCAATTTTACTTGATAATATCAAACATGTAGCATCTTTTTAGCTATTTATCTTTTGTTTAATAAATAGGCTTTACAAATAAGTGGTATTTGTTTTGCTTCTCACTCTTTATTGGGCAGAACTTGCATTATCCTTAATTTATGGACATGAATGTATTTGTTAATTAATATAAAGTCACTTACGTAGAATTTCATTATACGTCACTGCTTTTACTCTTTAAATAAACCTAAATTTTCGTTACTATACAAATAATAATAAGCTGCCTATGGATGTTATATGGATTTGGCTTTTTACGAAAACTTCTTTTTTTCTTATTCACTCTTCTTTTTATTTTATTTAGTTTTTTTTTTTTGCGGTTGATGGATGCTTTCGTGTGAGGGGCGGGGGGGGGGGTATCACCACAAATCACGGCTCTGAATCACCCCCCTGCTAGCTACGCCACTGTAAAAACTATTAGCTTTATTTTTTACAAGTTATTTGTCCAAAAAATAATTAAGGTGACCGAAGCCTGATCGGTCACTGGGGGTGGGGGAGGGGAGCTCATTGAAAGAGCAATGTTTTTGCATTTTAGTGGGCGTGGCTCTGGCTTTTGTTGTTTCCGGATTCCGGATAACATTTGCATTGAGCATTAGGGTGGGCCGACAAAACTTTTTTTGGGAACCCATTTTTGGATAGCACGCAAAAGTTAAGTCATGAGCTAGTTGGAACCCGCAAAAAATGTCTTGAAAATTAAAAAAAATATTTAGCCGGACCCCTTCGACCCTGAAAAACAGAAAAATAAGAGAGAAAAATCTTTTTTTTTAAGTTGAAAAAAAAAATCATTCTAAATATTTTACTGAGATGCAATAGAAATATAAATGATGATCCAGTAAGTGTCCATAAAATGTTTCATCGATTTTGGTGAAGATTTCACAGAGTCTTTTTTGCATCAAGAATTTGAAAACAATATTGGCTTTTGTAAAAAATCAGTAAGGTAGAAATTCAACTGCTTTCTTTTTCTTGTATGGCAAGACAATCGATATAAATTCAGAGCTTAGTTTTTGGATATCTTCCATATCCGAAGCCGAAATAGTGTAGTCAGTTTTACTACTGTCTAAAATTTTTTCGTGTGACCTAGGCGGCACCTGCGCACGCGCGAAGTCTCTTCGGACTTTCTCGAAATAGGGGCAACGAGGAAGTAGAAAGCGAACAACAGCTGAAGGCATCGGGTAGTGCGCATCCCAAACCTATCACCCCTTTTTCAGATGGAAGCGTCCGTGGCTCCCAGGCGCACAAAACGCAAACCGACAGTACACTACTGGGTTGTTTTCAAAATATTTTAGATGCTGTCTGATAGGTCCAAAATATGAACGTTGTCTCTTCGTACAAATATCCGCTTCCAGAATCAGATGCTTGCAATCAGAACTCATTCGTATGTAGCAGGCATGTATTCCATTGCGAAGGTCTTTTCACGCAAGTCTCACGTAAAGGAATGACTCCGCCTTTCTGTCCCGTAGACTTCAAAGGATGTATTTTTTTATGATACTCATGGACTCTAAATTGTTAAACAATATTTCCTAAATAGTAGTAAAGTGATCTTAGAAACACAGTTTCAGTTGAGTGCCTTCTACCAAGTACAAGGACAAAGAAAAAACTAACTTGAAAGAATGAATTTTTGAGTTGTATAGTAGGGTGGGGCGAAAAATAAAAAGTTTTTCAGATCAACTTCTAATAGTTTCCAAAAGTTGTCTTTGATGATAGTTAGATAATGTGCAAAATTTGAGAAGAATCGGTTGATATCTTCAGGGGGCGCTGCGATCGCAAAGTTTTACCACAGCTTTTTTACGGATTTTATGGTTAAAATATGAAAAACAATGCCGTTAGCTAATCTCATTGCATTTTTTTTACTCATAAGATGTATTCCTGTATTAAGAGCACATGAAATAACTCACAAAATTTTTTTTATATTATATATTTATATTTCAAGTATCTTAAAAAGAAACAAAAACGTGAAAAATGGTGAATTTTAGGACAATATTAAGTAAAAACTGATTTACAAAACGTCCCACAAAAATTATGAAACTGCAAACATATGACAACATTAAACAGTACGACTTAAACATCAATGAAATATGTTAAAAAAATACGTACAAACGTACGCAACATACATGATACGAAAATTTTATGTGTCACGGTTATAGAGCTTATGCAAAGAATCTTTTGTTACTTTTAAAGAAATGCAGTTCCTTTCGATCCTCTAAACGTGCACGAAGGAAACCATCCCTCGCTTCCATTCCACTTATAGTCAATGATACATCAGTCAAGAACTTTACGCTGGATTTCACGAATTGAATATGACAAGTAAATATGCACTTGTTTCGAAGAAAAAGGGAACATCTCAGATTTTATGAAGTCATGTAGCTCGTCTTCAGATGACATCATTGTTGTAGAAGGTTCTGTTATAAGCAAAGGACGTGTTGAAACATTTTTAATAGACCATTGCAGTGGTTAACATGACAGCTTCAAGGCAATGAACTACTTTTTCGCCACTTTGTAGAATACTTAGATGGGCAAATAACTGGTCACTAAGGCTCGACCGATGCATCGGCCAGGCCGATGCATCGGCGCCGATGGCTGAAAATTTTTCCATCGACCATCGGCATCGGCCGCCGATGCTAACTTGGGAAAAACATCGGCCCATCGGCCTCGAAAACATCTAAATGCCGATGCCTGGCCGATGTTTAAACAAAAAAAGTTTCCTCAAGAGGGAAAACATTTTTAGGCAGACTCTTTTCTATTTTTTACTTCACAATTAAAAGTACGTTCACCGTGTGGCTTGAAATCGAGCGGCAACGGGACCAACACAGTTCTGGGTTTTGGAATTTTCCGAATCAGGCAGATACCGAAATTTGCACAACACAGCAAACACTTTCCGAGCGATCTCTTTGATGAGAGTTTTTAGAATTACAGTTCATCCTCTGAATGGCGGAATTAATTTTTGCGCATTTCTTTTCTTTTTTCCTTTTTTGTGTGTGTGTAGGAGAATGAAAGCTTTTTTTTTTCTTTTTAATTTTACAAAGATGTTAGCCAGATGAATTAAGCAAACACATTTATTTTAAGAGAAGAAGGGATCTATGCTGCAAAATTTCGAGGAAGGGCCCACCTCTGGTTTCTCTATTATGTGATAAGATCATTGTTTTCATTTTTCTTTTCTGAAATCGAATGTTGTGTTACTCAATTCTAAATTGTCAAGTCTTGAATTGAATATTAAAGCTGTTACGATGTTCCCTTTAAGTCATATTCGTTTAACCCATTAATGCCTAGCGTCCCTTTTTAGGGACGGTCCAAAAAGTGTGTCTGAATTTTCCAAAAATGAACATTTCAACCAAATAATTGTGTTCAATTATTACTTTGGTATTGCTTCAATTCTGTATTAACAGATTTCAGCACATAACCGCTGTAAAGTTTTATCTGTAGCCATTTGATTATGATCTTTATCAAAAATTACATCGTTCACAATCTCAAGCACAAAAAGCTAAGTTTTCAAAGTTATTAACAAGTAAATCTATCTGTGTTTGATATATGTGCTACTTTGATCGATGTTTTAGTTTACCTTTTTTTGCAATTTTGTAAATTTTAAATTTTTTTAGGATTTTATAGCAATTTAAGAACGTCCCTAAAAAGGGACGCTAGGCACCAAAGGCTGCATTGTTTAACCGTTGCTGATTTCTTGCTAAGAATCTATAATTTATATCAAAAGAAGTTAGTAAATGTTTTTAGACTGAAAAACTGATAATAATTGTCATTTTTAAAACTTATTTTATTTTCAAAATCTAATTAAATTAAATTAGTATATCTAAACTTAATTATACAATGTTCTTAAATATTTTCTCTTCTTTGTTTTTAATTATAAAAAATACTCAAGGTAAATTTTGAAAGAAAGCTATTTCAAAAATGTAATTCTTTAAAACTCTAATTATTCGTTGTATTTAATTACTTTTCCATTATGCATTTAGGTGTTTATTATTGTTTAGTCTGACTGTTGGGGGCGGAAGAAGCCCTAAGCTGTTTCAGAAGCTTAGCATTTCACCTTGATGAAGAATTCAAGGATTGCATATGCGTCTGTTGTTTGGGAAAGGGGGGGGGGGTTGCAGATTTAATTTCAGAATTCCCTGAGCATGCCGATTTTGATCTCTACTGTGACAATTTATTTACTTCTCTTGCTCTCCTACGTGATTATTTGTCTCAGCAAGGTTTTGTGCAAGAATCGGATTAAAAAATGCTCATGAACTAAAGTTACGTTGTTCAAAAAAGAAAAGAGAGGAAGTTTTGAATTAATGTCGATGACAGGTAAAATAATATTACGTTGGTTCGGTGGAATAATAGCAATGTCATAACTATTGCATTGAATCTTCATGGAGTTTATCATTTTGTAAAGGCTAAGCGATTGTCCAATAGCGAAAAGAAAGTAATTGAAATTGATGAACCAAATATATATGGTTGCTCAATACAAACGTTGCATAGGGAAAAAGATCCCATGCATCAACTACCGGTTTTTGATCCACTCTAAAAAATGGTGGTAGCAGCTCTTCATTTTTATTTTAGAAGCTGCTGTACAACATGCATTGAGCTCAAGAGAGTTGAGTTAGGTATTATGGGGCTAGTTGTTATACTTCTTTAAATAAGACTCAGGTAAGATGTGCCCATTGAAGTAAAAGACCTTATCGGAATGCAGCAAATGTAATACGTAGGTTTGCAGAACAAATGTTTTGCTGACTTTCATACTCAACAACACCAATATTTCCTTGTTCTCTGAATCTACTTCCCAGTTTATGTTAATTGCTGCTTTTATTTCTTCTTATAAACTGTCATTTTCAATATTACATCGCAGGCAGAAAAAAAAATTATGGTAAAAAGTATGTACCCTCTGGTGCCTAGCGTCCCTTTTTAGGGACGATTTTTCTTTCTTAAATAAAAAATTTATTTTTTACATGATAATTTTTTAACTATTTTTCCTGTCCATTAAACACTATTTGTAACCAGTATACAAAGTATCGTTGAAAAAAAAAATGTCAGGCATTAATGGGTTAAGCAGGAGTGCCCATCTGGGAGGGTCATGGCCTATACTTGCCCGTCTATTTTTTAACAGTTGGGGGGAGGGGGGGGGGCATATTGCGTTTTAGTTTTTATTTTGGTCTCCGTGCTATTTAGATTTGTGCTCCGACTTTGCTCTTGGGGGCGGGGGCAACTTTGTGTTCAAAGAAAAAAAATAACTTTTCACATTGACTTATCCTGATATTTCTTGACTATGAAGCGTGAAACTGACAAACATTTATGTGTATGCATAAACTTGCCCACCCCCCCTCCCCCAAAGGCGATGGCACACCCTCTTCAAATGCTACGGAACAACCCCCCTCCCCCCCCAAAAAAGAGACAAAAAGCCTGCCTAAAAAATTATACCCCTAAAAACTCCAATGGTGCACTCTACGTTTTATCAAGTGTTTTCACCAAATTAGCAATCTCATTATCATTGTATTGACAACTAATGAAGTTTTATAAGTAGAGCTTCTTGCATTTTACCATTTATGAAAATGTATTAAAGCTCTACTAATATTTTAAATCTACTTTTAATACATTATTTTACTACTAATGCATTAAATGTATTATATTTCGTATTTTAACCTTTATTAATCATCAGCGAACAGCACGGCGCCGCCAAATGTTGCCAAAATTGTTGTCACATCACAAAACGTAAGTACTGAAAGAAGTTCAAACCGCACGTGTTAGCTCTTTGCTTTCTATGGTTTTATTTTGACTTTAGTGCTTAATATTACAAAAACAGCAATATGGAAACTTGATGCATTGAATGAAGATCCAATTTACAGTTTCAATAGACCTGTCGAGGTAACTAAAAATGCAATGACTGCAAAAAAGTAATATCAAGAAGTAAGAATTCTTAGAATGCGTAAAATAAGCGTTGAAAAAATATTTAGGATACTTAAAAATCTTTCTAATTTACTTCATTTCCTGCTTTTTCCCGTGAATTTTTATTACTAAAAGTGCAAGTTTTTGCAGTTTTCTTGAATCAAAACCGAAACTAGACAACTGTACTTTACACAGAGAAAGTTCGCGGGCCTGCTGGCGCTGTGTATCATGTGATCCTCAGCTTAAATCTTGTTATGACTTAGCTGTCGAATCATCGAACGAATCGAACGAATTAGGGGAAGACCGCCTATATTGGACCCCCTAAGAACAGGAGGCCTATGTCGCTCAATGTGAAGCAAAACAGAAATGCAAAATAGGCCATCGTGAGCTAAATTTAATCAGGAACCGCCCTAGGAGCTTATATTTTCTGAAAATATGAAAATTATTTTGTAAAAAATTATCTTATAAAAAGTTGCAAAAGTCCAATTTAGGAATATATGCGCCTAAATTGAACCATGCGCTTCCTAAATTGGACCGTACGAAGAAATCATAGAATAATTTATATTTGAACTATACAGCTTTTTTCCAGGGTTTGCAACAGAATTTCTTTTGCTTCAGCCTCACTTAGGCAGTATTGATAAACTCGCCGATGGCATTTCATACACTTAATAATGTTTTGCGCTTCATCTCTATGACAAATATTGCAATAACAATTGTTTTGTGCAGTTTCTTGCTTCTTCTTGTGTGACTTTTTCTGCTCTATGCCTCTTTTATACGGCGTTAGAATGATTGCTGAGATAGTCTTCCTTTTTGTTCCTTCTATTTTTTAGGCAAAGGTGATATGTGAGCCGGCTTTAAAAAATCATAATTAGAGTTGACAATCATGTTTTGATGAGAACTATCCGCCGATTCTGCAGAACTTGTACTAATTTAAGTCGTAGCTAGTTCTTGTACATGGTGTACAACTTACACCGAACATGTAACCTGTTCAGTGTTCACTTTGAGTAGTTTTATCTGGACTACTTGCCCCTAATTCTGTTGCAGCCAAATCAATGTCATTAAACACATGTCAATTAACAGGCTAAACTCCTGTTCTTTAGAATCAACTCACAGCTTTTGCCATGGCCTTGATTGCGGTTTGCCCATAAGAGTTACCAAACAGTTCTCCTGTGCGATATTAGATAATGGATCTCATTAGATGTTCTCGCATCCATGTATCACATGCTCGATTAAAATATGTAGACAGAGACTGAATAAAGACCACATCTACGTGTATGATGTGCTTAAAGAGAAATTATTATTATATCGTTTTCGTTAGCCAAGTTTATTGCATCAATGTTCTTTATGTAAGTGCTGTGCCTATCCATTGATAGAAAGATTCTTTTTACATTGCTTGGATTAACAGTTTTGATGAAATGTTGTATCAATTGTGTGAATTATCGTTTGTGATCCAACCTTTTTTTTTTTTTGAACAAGCATATTGCTCACCAGGGAAGCTTTTACGATAAGTTCATACATGGAACGTAATCTTTTGAAAATAAGCATGGGGAGCTTGCAATTCTGTTGCACTCATGTAGCAAATAACCAGTGTATTTCTACCACGTTCACCACTCATTACTGCTCCAACCTGGTGTTTATCTCTATACGTCAATATATTTTGGGGCTTTTGGACAATGAAAAAACCGGCTTCATCTACATTGAACATTTTAGTAGCATATAAATTGTTTCCTTTTAAAATCGTTTTGAAATTATCGAAGAATTTCATAATTTTCTCTCGGTAAACCAGCATACATTTTATTTAAGTTAATAAATATGTTTCACAACCTAAAACTGCAGCTTAATGGATGAAGAGAAAAAAAACATGCATTTTAAGAAGTTGCAGCTTCTACTTGATAAAAGTGTGCTTGATAAAAAAGTTTAAATGAATATCGTGAATAGGTGTTAAAGTATGCTTAAAATAATTTTAACTACGCTATTAAATAAGACGAGTCACTTATTTTATGTTACGATTAATAAAAAGTCTTATTTAAAATCATATTCTTAAATTGGACCACCGGTCCAATATAGGAAAATTTTTTCGGTCCAATAAAGGAAAACACGCCATTTTTTATTCTTCAGCTCATTGCTCTGTCAAAAATTATCACAATCGGGCATATAAATACATCAATGTAATCCTTATTAAACACAGTTTATAATACTGTAACAGCATTTTACCGCAATTCACAAGTTTTTGAGTTATCCTTCTAGAAACAAGTCCACAAAATAAGATTTCGCACGTTTTCAACACAAATCAAGCCGTAACTCACGCTAAACAGTTCGAAGACTGGTGAAACTTCATACACATTGATTTTATTCCTAAAATTTCATATTTTTACTGTTAAAATGTAGCACAGATCTCCGTACTAGATTTTAAGCCCGAGGTCCAATTTAAGCAGTGGTCCAATATAGGCGGTCTTCCCCTACTGCCAAGACTTCGGGTGCTTCGCTTACATAGTTAAATTTATTTATGAGTTCCCCTTTTTTCTTTTTTCCCACAAATGGGGATTAAATTACCATACTTTTACAAAATTAAACTCATTGAAAATAATAAACAAACAAATAAAATAAACTACTAGTGCATAATTGGTATTTCAAATTGGTTTTGTTTACTTTTGTGCAAAAAAATGCTCAAATTTAGAAAATACATAAATTGTGTAGTTTTTTTTTTTCATTTTTTTCTTATACTTTTAAATTAAAGTAATACATGAAAATTTAAGTTTTAATTTATGTGAAACAAGTATGAGCAGGAAAATCTAGTGAACACTAAATCGAGTGGTAGTAAAATAGCAATTTAGGCCAAAATCTGAATGACTTCATCTTAATGATTACAATTATCCTGGATTCGTAGAAATAAAAGTAGAATGAAATGAATATATGACCCTTCAAATCTTTTATAAAACCTTTATTTTTCTCATCGTTTGATTTTTTTTTGCCATCGGCCATCGGCATCGGCCATCGGCCGATTGAAAAGGAAAATAATCGGCCATCGGCCAACTTAGAACAATCGGCCAACAATCGGCATCGGTCCATCGGCCAAAAAATGCCATCGGTCGAGCCTTACTGGTCACCGAGGGTTCAACGGTCCTATTGGCAAAATTTTGACAGGCTGCGAATCCCTAACTATAATAAAATATGAGGCAGTTGAGCAAAATATGCAAAACAGGCCAACTATCTACCGAGATGACCAAAGTATAGACCAGAAATATTTACTAGAAATATTTGACGTCGTTATTAGTGGAAACTGCTCCACACATCTTTCTGAAACAGTACCTGGTTCCTACGGTCATTCTAGATGGCTCATGATAACCAATCAAATTTGTGTTTGCACATCCGCACAGAATATGTGACAGCAAACCTAAAAATGCTTGTTTTTGTCATTGTTAAAGTTTATGCACATGGCTGTTTTCTAACTAAATGCAACTCATCATGCACGATGATGCACGAAACTTATGGCAAGTTCTCATTAGTCTCATTATCTACCAGCCGACCTGTTACATGTCATCAATCCAGTCATTCAGAGCTTTTATTTAATTTTTTTTTTGCATATACTGAAAATATTTAGCTGGCAATGTTAAATGATGATCGAAGTCATGTAACAGCAGTTAGTTGCATGTCAGAGTTTAAAAGGTAGAGACACAAATTCTGTGTATAATGATGATATTCGCACTTTTAGCATTTTTGAGCTTAACTTTTCTTCTTCCGACTACTTGATCATTTGGTGGTGCGAAAATGTGCTTATAGCAGAACCTCCTATAACAGTGATGCTATCTGAAGATGAGCTACATGACTTTGTGAAAACCAGAGATGTTCCCTTTTTCTTTGAAACATGTGGATATTTACTTGTCATACTCAATCCGTGAAACCCAGCATAAAGTTTGGGACGGATGTATCAACTGTATCACTGACCATAAGTGGAATGGAAGCGAAGGATGGTTCATTTGTAAAAGTTTAGAGGCTCTAAAGGAACTGCATTTCCTTGATTGTGAAAAAGATTTTTTGTGAAAGCTCTAACTGTGACACATAAACTTTTCATATCATGTAGGTTGTGTGCGTTCGTACAAATTTTTTTAAACATATTTCATTGATGTTTAAGTAGTGCTGTTTAATGTTGTCATATGTTTACATTTTCATAATTTTTATGTCACATTTTTAAAAGTTCATCAGTTTTTACTGAATATTGTCCTAAAATTCACTTTTTCACGTTTTTGTTTCTTTTTAAGATGCTTGAAATATAAATATATAATATAAAATAATTTTTGTGAGTTATTTCATGTGCTTTTAATGCATGAATATATCTTATGAGTAAAAAAATGTAATGAAGTTAGCTAACGGCATTGTTTTTCATACTTTAACCGTAAAATCCGTGAAAAAGCTATGGTAAAACTTAGCGATCGCAGCGCCCCCTGAAGATATTAACCGATTCTTCTCAAATTTTGCACATTAGCTAACTATCACCAAAGACAACTTTTGGTAACTAATAGAAGTTGATCTAAAAACTTTTTATTTTTCGCCCCACCCTATTGTATAGGATAAGTTTATTTTGAGTGTGAACAGGTTTTTAAATCAACGAACAAATAATACTTGAAATTGATTAAGGTTTGTGTGTATTTAAAACGAATGCATGACGTATAACTTTCGATCGTATTAATGCCCTTCCAGTAGGTCTCTCGCTTCCTTAACCAGTGCATCGGCTGCCTTCCATACCTGCGTGTGCGCGGGTATCCATTGTAAAATACACTGTTTGTCCCTTGGTACATGGTAGTAGCATGGAGCCAGTAGCATGGAGTTCTTCCGGGACTCTGTGTATGCCTGTTATTTGCCTGGTGCAACCCTTTTGAATCGCCTGAAAGGCAGCTTGGCAATCGCTGAAAATTATATATCCTCCAGTTATCACAGAGCAGCCCTCATATCCGAGGCCCGACTAACTCAACTAAACGTGAGGCCCAATGCAACCAATAATTCGGAGGCTCCCTTTACGTTCTACCTTTTTAAATCCAGGAAAATAATCGCTAACATTTTTACAGTGTCGGTAGGGGAGACTGGGGACGGTTGTGACGCGGGGCGGTTGTGACAGTCGTCATACTAGCTAAACCATAATTAATACCTGGTTGAAGCAAAGAGAGAGAGTATCAGCATGTTTGTCTGCATGTGTGTCAAAGCATTGCGGTAGCCATCGAGCGACATTAACGCTAGCAGAGGGGTTGGTTACTTTTTAACAGTCAAAAGTAAGTTTTTTTGTTCGATGTCTTTTAGTAATTCCTGTTGAATGGGTACAGATAGAGAAATGAAAGTTTTCTCCCCGTTAGTAGTGAACCTTAATAGTGAAATAGCAGTGATTACTTTTTATGTAGGCTATTTTGTATTGCCATGGCGATTGCTGTTTTCAAAAGTAGTGGGTTGGGGTCGGTTGTGACAAATTGCGTGGGGACGGTTGTGACACGAGTAAAGCATGTTTTTATCATATTTGATGCCCATAATACGCTTGGAGAAGACAGAAATAGGGCAGTGTGACCTAATGAAATATAAAGAAGCTTATAAAGAATTGAAACTTTTTTTTCTTTCGGACAGCGTTGGAAATGCAACGTTAATCGTAAGTCTTTGCTACGAAACATTCATTCGTAAACGCGATGGAGCCGGCCGGCGCTGTCACAATGAAAACAACGTGTGCATAGGTTATATTGCTCATAATAAAGTGCTTTTGAGCTTACATATACGCTGAAAGCAGATATGAGAGTAAAATGGCTACTGAGAAATGGTCCCGTTCATTTATGAATAGAAATGTTTCACGTCTGTTCGTGTAGTTCATGCAACTAGCCTTTCAAGAGTAACAAGCTTCAATAAAACAAATAAATGTAGAATCTTTCTTTGATACTTGAGAATTGTTATGAACAGACACGGTTATGACCCACAGGATGTGCATAATGTTGCCAAAACTGACGTTACGAAATTCCAAAAACCTGATATTTTTGTAAGACTTGGTATAAGGCTACTTCAACTGAACGAGACACATTGTTAAATGTTAAACTTTCCCCAGATGAAGGTTATGCTGAATTACGTTTAATATTACTTGAAATTAAAAGTGATCTAGACTGTTTTGCTGTATTTTTGAACTTGTCACAACCGACCCCAAGCACTGTCACAATCGCCCCTGGGGTGGGGTCGGTTGTGACATTTTTTCCTTATTTGTTTAGTTTGGTCCTGTGAGTTAACTATTGTACTTAGGGAGACAATTTTAGTGTTTATAAGCAGGCAAATAAACACTTTAACATAAAAACAACTTTAAACCAGCTCACAGGCATTGCTAAGGGACCTATGCGGGAGCAAATGAAAATTGTCACAACCGTACCCAGTCTCCCCTACTAACCTCTTTAGAGGTTACTGTACATAGCTCTGCAGGGCTCTAATGCACTCACACTGTATGCATTATGTCCAAGGCCCGATTTAGAAATTTTGGAACTGAAAGCCCGATTCATCTGAGGGGGCCCCCTTGAGCACAATTGTAGGAAGTGACGTAAGCGGCTCAATCGCACAATTTTCTTGCCATTGCATGTCCCCCCCCCCCTTAGAAAGTTCACTCCCGCATCTGGCATTTGCATGTAATAGGCTGCAGTTCACTGACGTTGTAAACAAATGATATTCCACTTGTATTTTACTCGGGCCATATGCACCGCACATGTGGAAACCATATCACACCGGAACAACCTAAACATTATTATCGATAATTAATTTGTGTTCGCATAATTTTTTGAAATACTGTCGCTGAATTCATTAAGTGGTTTTTGTTTCAAAAACTAGTCTGAAATTGCTCGCGAAAAGGAAAAAACTTTTTAGTGATGCACCTATTCAAAAATAAGTTTATTACGTTGCGTTAAGATGTTTGCAGGACTTGACCAGGTGCTAGCTGCATGTATCCTCTGAACCACATTTTGAGTGTTTCTGATCTAAGAACTTGAATAAAAATATCTCAAAAATTTTAAAAACAAAAGCGGTAAGCAATGGAAAACGTATTACAAAATGTACATATTATTCTATAATTTTTGGGCCCCTAAGCCCGGGCTTCACGGGCATATAGGTAAATCAGGCCCTGATTATGTCTAACACTGATACTGCTTTTTTATATCCATTTTCGCTTTCGAGTTTTATGTCTAATTCTAAAAAGAGAAATATTTTTTTACCTGCATAAAATGAACTAAATCAGAGAAATACTAATTAAATATGAAAAAAGTTTGTTTTCAACAAAAAAAAATATTTTTTTCTCCTAAAAATACATATAATTCTTTAATGCTGTGCATTAGTTCTTAGAAAATGAGGAGCCCCTTAGGAAGAAGTGCCCCTGTCCCGGGCCCTGCTCATACCAAATGCAATTTTTCGCTGTTGGGGCCCTTGTTGGCACCACTGGCAGCACGTGCTCTCCGTGACCAACGCCTCCTGAATACTAAATGCCGACTACATTTGCTTCGCTACATTGGTTCCACTTTAAGCGCCTCCTTGCGGCAATCCGGTAAAGCCTCTGTTATGGTGATAAAACCAAAGAATATTCGAATTAAATTTTTAAATTTAAATTCAGAAATGAACCCATCGTTCATTTCTCCTTCTCGAAGAGCTCCGGTAGACGGCAATGCTTCGTGAACCCAGCACGAAATGTTGCTCTGTGCTAAACACCAGAAAGCAGCAGGCATTTAGTATTTAGAAGGCGTTGGTGATGATGAGTTGTCACGTGTTCGCGACGTCACCCCGGCGTAAGGGGGACAGGTAAATTTAGCCCGACTCGAAATAGAACGACTCCTCCGAACTCTCGGCACTGCGAGTCGCAATCGTCATGGCTGCGGTCCGACCCACAGGTGAGTCTGAATTCCTCTTCTGTTTGTCTGTCCCGACGATTGACCACTGCCCAGTGTCCTGCGGAGATTCTGTGGAATACAGTCGAGCCCGTTTATCTCGAACCTGCCTGTCTCGAAAACCTCCCTATGTCGAAATGTTTCATTTTCTCTGCTTTTACAGCATAAATTTAATGTTTTTTTCTCATGTTTATCTCGAATGATGTTTCCCGAAAACCTCTATACCTCGAATTTCGACGGCTCTCATTTTTGAATTTCATCTCCAGCCACCTTTATCCAATGGCATAACATGGAGACAGAAACCATCTTCTGCACGATCATTCAAAGACAATGTTCGTACTTAAAGGTATGCGTTCACTTGCGACCGATAGAGTCATCACAATGAGTAAAACGTGGACTCACAACATGTCGCACAGTAAAACATTCAACAATATCAATACAAGACAATCCATTAAGCTCTTGACCTTGTTCCAATTGCTTATTTTTGTAAATTTTACCGCAACCACTGTATCTCGAATTTTTCTTCTGTCCCGTGAAATTCGAGATAGACAGGTGCACTCAGTTCCCCACTGTGTTCGCTTAGAATTTTTTGTAAGAGGGGTCCATTTTTAGTGGAAGGAAAACGAAGCATGAAAAATTCTTCAAAACCTTCTTTAAAATATCCTACAATATTACGCATGAAGTATTATTTTCTTAATAATTAACGATATATTTATTTCAATAAAAATACAGTATCAGAAAAATCATAAATTTGCAATTTATAAATTGTCTATATGTAATCAAAATTGGAATTTTTAATTTTGAAATGAATAAAACTTAATATTTTGCATGCATAATGCATGGATATCTTTTTTTTATTTTGAATGAAGGCAAGATTGATAACGTCTCCAACTCATGAAATGTGTTTCTTATCACAGGGGGTCAGCTGACCCTTTGACTAACCCCTGAATCCACCTCTGGTAGACACCCGTATGGATGGCGTCATTTCGTGATAACGGTTTGATGCCATTCCACGAAAAGGACAATTTTTGAGAAAATATTTCTTTTCGCTCTTTTTATTGAATGATTTTACAAATGATCCTACACATTGTACTTTATTCAATAGCGCTATAAAAGCCAAGTGTAGTAATTATCAACCGCACTATTTTTTATTTTTACATCTAACGTAATCAAGCACCATGAAAAAAAGTCCATTTTGAGATTTTGAGACATTTAGATTTTCTTGGTTTTCCCAAAACCAAGCAAACGAAGTTTTCGTTTGCTCAAATAGCTCAAGCAAGAAAAGTATTCACTTCCCACATTTGAAACATTGAAAAAATGGTTATATTGCTGTGGTATGAAGCTCTAAGAGCGGATGTTACATTCCATATGTGGGTTTAAGGTAGTAGTCTTGTAACTTATGCCTATTTTCACGGCTTTTTTGGAGGGTGGTTTTTTATAGGAAAATAAAAATGAATCTTCTTCAATATTAAGAGTGTTTTTATTTACATATTGAAGATTTCTAAAATTATTTATTTGAAAAAATTTAATAGTTTTTTACTATTATTATTGCCCCTGAAGTTGGAACCTCAAAAAAAAAAAAAAAAAAAAATGCGCGTGGGTGGCCCGGGTGATTTTGGTTCTTGATGTTATCTGAAATCAAATATTCCTGATTATTCTTAATCTATAGATATGTCATTTTGGTCGGAACTACTGAAGTTAAATTTCAAGGGTAAATAATAAAATGGCGGACTTTGAAAAAAAAAAAGTCCTTTTATCTTAGCAAAGAAAGGGTTGTAAAATAAAAAATTAGGGGTGAAAAAAATTCTCGTTAGTTCCGACGAGAACTATGAGTGTGTAGAACAGCCTGTTAAAATTTGAAAGTAATCGGTTCAGTAGAAAAAAAGTTAGGACCCGGGCCGACCAGAAAAACAATGTTTTGAGAAAAACGTGTTTAAAGTTTAACAACAAACTCCGAGGCGCTCTAGGAAACTCATTGTAACTCCCGAAATATTTCGAATTTCTGTCTGAAATTTTTTACAGTATATTCTTAAGACATTGTACTTTCAAATTAAACAAAAAAAAAAGAAAAAAAAAAATCGTTTTTTTGAATTCAAGTTACCAGACTACTATTTTAAAGGTTAGACTCTGAGGCGCTCTAGGACACTCGTTCTAACTCCCGAAATATTTCGAATTTCTGTCCAAAATTTTCACAGTATATTCTCAAGACATCGTACTTTCAAGTTAATCAAAAAAAAAAATTCGATTTTCTGAACCCAAGTTACCAAACTATTACCTTAAACAAGCGATAAGACAATGGTAGCGAAGCGAAAGACATTTTTCGGGAAGAAATTTCAAACATTCAGCGATAAACTATGTTTTTAGTTAATTCTTTTGAATTTTAGAGATCAATACAAAAAGTTTTTAAAAATTTGAATATGCTGAAGGTATTAAGAAAAGAGTTGGTTTTTGCTGAAAAAAAAAACCTTTTGCTAAAAAATACAAATAAATAAATAAATTGTCAAAATGCGTTATTTATATCATATTAAATAATCGTTTTACGCTTTAGAAATATGATGAAGAAAATATATTTAGTGTTCGACTACCTTAAAACAGTGTCACCTTTATTGGGATAAATGACTCAGAAAAGTCCGTCAAGGCACACAAACTTTAATTATTTTTTTCCGATGCGTGAAAAATGATTCAAGTTCTGATCGTTACTTCTGTGCCTTCAAGGAATTCATCATAAGAAAGCGCCGATATAGATCCTGAAATCATGTCTTTTAGTTTGGACGTACTAGAATTATTCAACTTAGATTTTTACGAATTATTCAACTTAGATTACTTAGATTTTTTATATCTTCAATATGTAAATAAAAACACTCTTAATATTCAAGGAGATTCATTTTTATTTTCCTATAAAAAACCACCCTCCAAAAAAGCCGTGAAAATAGGCATAAGTTACCAGACTACTACCTTAAACCCACATATGGAATGTAACATCCCCAACCATGGGGGCCCCAAAGAAGATTTTCTGTCATCGGTGAAAAACCCCAAAAAAATGCATTGCGACGCGACGGTCCCTTCAGCCTGTAGATCCGGAACAGTCTGGTAAAACTGAATTCATACACCATTCAGTTACCGAGTTGGCGGAGTATTGCATGTTCCTGCCTTAGCCCTTGCTTAAAGGCGGTTACTCACTGCTAGACCCGAGCTCTGCCTTAAAATTTACGACTCAAAATCACAAGAGTGGCCGCTCGTTGGTATTCTACTTTCACATTAGCTACCTTTTTTTTTTTTTTTTGCTTTCTTTGCTCTGTAAGAGGATTTTTGCCTCCAACTCAGCTACTTTCGTATTCCATGATGATGAGTGCATAATAAGCACGAAACGGCAGTCCGTCGATCAAAATAACCGAGTTGGCGGTGTATTGCATCATTCAGATGTTTCATTGGAAATAAGTGAGGCTGACCAACATGCCGCACCTAAAAAAAGCTCGTTTTTTGTAGAATGACTCACTTCTACTGGAAAATAACCTTTCTTTTAACTAATTTTTTGATTGTTTCAGTAATCATGTAACAGTTAATATAATGCTTGACTGCTTGTTGGTATACAAAATAAGTGACGCCTAGGGAAAAAAAAACACTTGATAAGGGTAGGTAAACCTGAGTTGGATCTCGTTCTATATATGCTGTTAAGTTTAAAGATTAAGAGTAGCCACAAAAACATGTTTGACAATTCTTAAAACAAAAAAAAAAGGGCAATGAAAGTATTAAACACGCAGATTTCTAAGAACTTAACATACCACATCTCACATTCATTACAGTTGTTGTTCGAAAAATAAAATTTTGAAATGGGTGCTTGAGATGTTGTTTCTTTAGCTTGTATATGGGTCATTTTCAAAATTTGCTTACATTTGCTGGCCGGAGGTTAAAAAGACGATTTTGAAGCATAACTTATATTTTAAATTCAACGCGAACAATTATTTTCTGCAAGAAATACCCCCAAAAAAATTCTATTACCAAACAAATTATTGAAATTTATTTATTTATTTTTATATAAGTCTTTAAAAATGAGAATTAAGGCAAAAACGCTTGTCCATTTCCAATTTTCGCAAGTTCAACTATTTTTTTCCTATACTTAATGGTCAAAAAAAGTAAATGCGACATATTATTTTTATATATTGACTATTAGTATATGGTATTCATGATAAATATTGACAGTCGTAATTTTATTTCAATAAGAAATGTATGAATATATTTTGTCCGGAAGTTCTTGTCAAGTCCGTTACCCTAAGATTATTTTAGCTAAAAAAGGTATTTATTGAAGTCAAAAGATGGTAACACGTATTCAGTTAACTTAACAAACTAGTGACGTAACTATTTTGTACCATTTTGTTTCCCTGAGTCGAGAAGTATTGCTGTGGCGTTTCGCACAAAATTTTTTCCAGGTGCGTATTTTTATTCTTTGTCAAGTCTGTTACCAAAGATTTTAGTATTAATTTTTACTTTTTCTAAACTTTTACCCCTAAATATTGTTTATTATACAACTCTAAGAAAATGCATATTGTAGTTCAATTTTTAAATTCGACAACCTAGCCATAATTTGACATTTTGGTTGAAATGTCAAGTCCGTTACTGGTCAAATCCGTTACCAAATGTCAAATTCGTTACCATAGAGTTTTTGATCAATATTTCAATCATCACAAACATCGTTTTAAGCTTCAGGGCGCAAATAATTTCAAATGAAGTTGGTTCTAGGCTCTATGATATAGTTTAAAAGTGAGATTTCATATTGATTTTGTATGGTAATGGACGACAATTTTCCTTGCAACTTACAGTTTTACAACAGCATTTGAATACTTAATTATTCATCAAAGTGTACAACCAATTACTTTTTTACACACCTACAATATGTGACTAAACATCTGTTAGTGTTTCTAAAAGAAAATAGCAAGTTAAAAAAATTACTTAAAATTTTTGAAATGTAAGCATATAGTGAAAATGACCCATATATTTTCTTGATGAACCAGGGGTTCAGAAGTGTCTAAGATTAATAAGCAAGGAACGACTTCTTTAAAAATAGCGGGAAATTTCAGCGAAATTTTCGGTTGCTCTAACATATGCTTTTGTGCAGCTTAAAATCCTTTCGCGACGTACTCGGCCGAGTTTGTTTTTCGCAATGGTTTCAAAAAAACGGATCAAATGACTCGAGGTCGACCAAACAAACTGTTCCATATCGGCAGAAAATGGCATTTCGACAAATTAAAGGTGCAGCCGTAAATGGAAAGAAATGACAGCTGCGTTCACAATACACGAGTGTCAATAGAGTTGGGATCGATAAAGTAAAAAGACGTTTTCCTGAACAAAATGTCGTAGGAGAAGTGACCATTTGTGTGAAAGATATATATATTTCCCACTCGTCATATCGTCGGCACCATGCTAAAATTACGAATGTCAAAATTGGCACTTTTCAGGAGAGCCAAAACACTGAATGTAATTTTTTCCCACCTGACGCGTTTGGTTATTTTCAATTTTTTAATTTTTATAGGTATCTTTAGCGTAAAACTATCGTTCGTACGTGTCATTTTAATTTTAATCATTTGTAAAATTATCAATAATAATTGTTTAAAAATATTCGCTACTTTCCCCAAATGGACATTTTTGGTCGAAAGTCACTAAATTGAAGGTAAAGTATCGAATGTAAAATTTTAGTGAATGTTCGACAGTAATATTAAACTTAAAAGTAATATTTCCAAAAATCTATTAGCAGTACATAAATCTGGCAATTAATATCAAAAAAATAGTATAATTCAACTGTGCAATACACCGCCAACTCGGTTATTTCCATCCATGGACTGCAGTTTCGTGCTTATTATGCACTCATCAGCATGGAATAGGAAAGTAACCAAGTTGGAGGCAAAAATCCTCTTGTAGAGCAAAGAGAGCCGAAAAAAAACTGGTAGCTAATGTGAAATTAGAATACCAGCGAGCGAACGCACTTGGTACGGTACAACTCGTAAATTTTAAGACAGAGCTCGGGTATAAAGCAGTTTGTAACCGTCCCTAAGCAAGGGCTAAGGCAGGAAAATTCAATACACCGCCAACTCGGTCACTTCGCTGCAGTAGCTGGCTCTCTTTGCTCTCTACGAGGATTTTTGCCTCCAACTCGGTTACTTTCGTATTCCATGCTGATGAGCGCACAATAAGCGCGAAACTGCAGTCCATGGATCGAAATGACCGAGTTGGCGGTGTATTACATGTTCCTGCCTTAGCCCTTGCGTAGGGGCGGTTACTCACTGCTTTATTAACTTTTATGTTCCAATATTTATTCAAAAACTTCCATAAATTAATTTAATTTCATGCATTTCAATAATTTTATTACTCTTGGGACAGTTCCAATAAGCTTTCAATTATGTTTTCATAAATCTCATTATTTCTACTCTGACATGCAACAAAGTTTCATGGCATTCATTTTCGATACTTTACATTCTCTTCTTTACATACTCTTCTTTCTAAGAAAAACTTTTATGAACACACTAGCAGTACCCGCACGGCTTCGCCCGTGGTATAAAATTAAAAATTCATTTGTAAAAAATTGATATAGCAGAAAAAATACTCTATTTTAGTTATTCAACTATAGTTCTTTTAAAGAATGATATAAAAATTTGGCATGGACCCCACACTACTTTCCTTTACGTGTAAATTTCTTAGTAGATGCCTTAAGTGCTAAAATAGTGCTTGGAGTGAGCAAGATAACAATTCAAACATTTACATCCCTAGTTTGCCACAAAACAATGCAAAAAAATGTTTTTCAATGATTAATCTCCTAAATATCGCAGATTTTAACATCATTCAGTGGATTTTTCGCAAAATATCGCCAATAGCACCAAATTGAACCCGAATAAAAAAATTAATTTTTTCGCCAAATTTGCCGCCAACTTGGCGATATGTCGCCAAATTGGCGTCAAACACTTGGCGACTAAAAGCTTGGCGATATTTCGCCAAGTGCTCGCGCCAATTCATATCACTTTTGTCTGCATTGAAATTAACACTGATTTACCCCATAAAAGGGGTAAAAAACCCCTTGGGGAAATTCGAATGCAACTCCAAGGGGAGGTGCACAAAAATAAGCCAAAAGAGAAAATAAGAACAATTTTGCTGCTCACAGAAACAAACAGAAATCTTACCAAAGTTTAAAAGAAGAAGAAAGTTTTCTTTCCTAACTTCAAAAACAAAATAATAGAAATTTCGTGCATTATTCTTCACCATGATAATAAAAACAATAAACATCGACAAACATCAACCAGCAAATGATAAATTAAAAGCCAAACTCGTTCACTCAAGCCATTTACTGCAATTTATATTGAAATAAAAAAAAAGGGGAAATAAAATATGTTTTGCCAGACGATAAATTTAGAATGGTTTACTATCATGTTGTTTCTTTTTTGACCTCATTTAGTTGAACAATGTTTCCTTCTTCTACACAACTCATCAGATCGCCAAAATATCTCTAAACTCACAAAAATGGTACGCGTCAGTTTCTTCCTTCACTACCTTTTTTAAAGAAAGGACTCGATTTCTCATTTGATTGACAGGTGCCATCTTATCACGATTTTATTATATTTCATTTGACTAATTTTAATAAGGCTTGGAGTTTGGATTGCTACAAAAATAAATACATTTTTAAAATTATTAATGGAAAAAGAACGAAACAAATAAACGAAAAAAAAAACGTATCCATGCTAACAACATTAAAAGTTGATTACCGTTGATAAAATAATTCATTTCATTAACCATTTTAGAATCATTTGGCTTGCTTTACTGAAGATAAGCCTTGAATTCCGGGATTCTAAAAACAATTGTTACAGCTCTCCTGATGATCGTAGAAACTTCGAAAAAACTTCATTTTGTGCAGAAAATTTCAAGCTTTCGAATGACATAAGACTTGAAAATGTGTATGAAATATTTCTTCCCTATTTTATCGAATTTCTGCTAAGAATTCGAATAGAAAAAGAACGAAATGGAATTTTCGAAAAATCGCTTCGAGGTGCAAAACTACATGCTACAAACTAATTTTGTGTCAAGTGGCATGAAAATCGACCGAACGGTTTGGGCGCTACGCGCGTAACAGACAGACAGCCAGACAGAAGGACAGAAAGAAGGACAGAAAGAAAGACAAACCTTCAGCTTTATTATTAGTAGAGAAGATAAGGCAATAAATCCTAAAAAATATAATTTTTTTATTTGTTTAAACTGATGAATATCGTATTCGTTAATACGCATAACTTGATCGGGCAAAGCTGTGAAGTCATGAAAAGGACATTGGCTTACGACCATCTAACAGATTCATCAACCAGTAGGTAGTCCATTTACCAGTAGGTAGCCCATTTTTAGTACTACGGGAAACCATCAAACTTGAAAAACGCGATTTTTCACGTTCGTTAGTTTAGTATGGTGCCGACGATATATACAGTAGCGTGGCTACTTAAGGAGGGCGGTCCGCCCCCCCCCCACACCCTCCTAGGGGTGACCCCCGAATGAATATACACCTCATATTCAAAATATTAGAATAATTGAGAAAAAGTGATAAGAAGGAAATAATCTTCCAATTATTTATTTTTTATACTGAATAATTGCAATTAAATTGCTCATAAATAAAATCTGGAAAGCTTAAATAATATTTTAACGTAAACAATGTGTAAAATAATAATAAATTAGATATTGCTATAGACTTCTGAAAAAAATCAAAATATTAGAATAAAATCAACATAGGTTCAAAATATTAGAATATTTTATTTTATGCAAAATATTACTGTATGAATATGAAGTAAATAGCAGTTAATACTATGTAGCATCCTATTTAGCTTTAACAACAGTCAATTGATCGTTTGTAGCATTCCAGATCGAACGATTAATCGATCTGAAATGCTACAAACAAGTTGCTTACAAACATTTCGATTAATATTAGATTAAATAGACTTTATACGTGCCACTAACTCAGTTTTATTTGAAGAAGGATTTTCTCGGAGTTCTTTCTTTCTTATATGCCACAAGTTTTCGATGGGGTTGATGTCTGGTGAGTTTGGTGGCCTAGGAAGTACCTTAATGTGCCCTGACTGAACTAATTCTTAGTCGATACTGAAGTCTGAGGTGAAGCTAAATCTTGTTGAAAGATGAAATCATCTTCAAACAAATCTTCTGACGAAGGAATCATGTAATATTCTAATATGTCTTGATGTATCTGAGAATTAACCTTTTCGTAGAAGATGCATAACATTTCAGGTAACGTTTGCGCTCGTGCAACCCAATTCATTTCACTAGCCACACACTAGCAGCAAATTTCACTGAGCGTTTAAGACATTCTTTTTGCTGCATTCTCCTAACTCCAGTACCTTGATGACCATATGAAACACAAAGCATACTTTTATCACTAAATAGTATGTTTTTCAATCGTCTTCGCTCCATAAACATCTTGATTTACACCGATTCAATGTTGTACGTTTTTGTTTTAAAATCATGAAAGGTTTTGTTTTTGGTACACGCAATTCAAACTTACATTTATGAAGACGTCTTAATGTTGTCGACATAGAAACTTCAATTCCTCCATCTTTCCATTTTCGGTGCAAAAATCTCACACTTTCGAAACGGTTTTTCTTAACAATACCTTTCAGTTGCTTCTCATCTCTAGCAGATGATTTTGGTTTTCAACCGCTATTTTGGCGATTATTTTGAAAATTTCCATTTTTCAAATATTGTGTTAGTATATTGCTACCTATTGATTGCAAACAGCATAAATAATTTGCAATATCGCATTGATTTTTACCGTGCCGGTATAAATCCACTATACACAGTTTAATTCGATTCAGAAATATCCCTCACACAACCCATTTCAAGACAAAAATCAAACAAACTGCAAAGAGATCACTAATTTTAAATTAAATCGTCTGCACTTTATCAAAGATGCAACCCGTCATGAATTAGTGATGATAAAATAAGAATTTATGTGAAATATTCTAATATTTTGAACCACTTAAAAAAATATTCTAATATTTTGACATTTCAAAATATTTTTTTTTTCTATTCATCTCTTCGAATATGATATTAATTTCAAGATAACAAATAAGTTAAATCAACAATAAGTCTTAAATAAAATCGTCGTTTGAATATTTGCATTTAAAGACATTGCATTACCATACGATATTTGCAATTTGTAAAAAAATGTCATTATTCTAATATTTTGAATACGAGGTGTAAGACTTTGTAAAAAAGTTCAGTAGTTCAGTTATGATTTATGTTTATTTGCACATAACTAGTGCATTTTGAATTTCTTGAAAAGCTTCAATTTATTTTACTTCTAATTAAATGTTAACTATGAATTGGCCTAAAAGCTAGGATGTTACACTCTCGTCACCAGATTTCTGAATTTATACATCATTTCTGTGAAAGAATTTAATGCATTTAACAATGTTACATTTTTGTGTTTTTGTGCTTGTTAGTGGATCAGGAGATGATCAAAAGCTATACCGAAAGTTGGTGTCAGCAAGTGATAAGGCGTTATATTTTCTCCTCCTTCGCTCTTCCTCTCTGGATTCACGCCAGCAATTTATTGACTAGAAAGATTTGTTTATCTTTTCTAAAAGACAGGACTATAAATATATTTTGCATTTCTAAAGCCCTTTTTTTTTTTTTTTTTTTTTTTTGTCGTCGATTGCCATTTTTTTCAGTGTTTTATCTCAAACGGTTCGCGAGTTATGAATGTTTTTTGTAAGCCGTGCACCCCCCGGGGGGTGTCGACCACTCAGGGGGGCGACGACATGCGCTTTCATTATCACTGTAGTGCCTGCAACAATAATCAGAAATGACATTACGTCACCCTCTCCATGCATGCTCCAGATCCCGGTCTAAAAGTCGTGGGAGTCGGTCGTGAAGAGACGAGGCAGATCGCAACACAGATAAGCGGTGTGAGAAATCGAACTGGCATAAATACGTCACCGGTAGGAAGACATAAAAACGAATGATTTCGCTCTTTAATAAGCTTTTATTAGTTTCACTTGTGGGTATGTAACTCTGAATAAAAGATAAAATTCACGTTCTTTACAAAGATAAAAGCAGTGGTTGGAAAAACTACATTTATTTTGTAGCGAACTACAACTACAACTACTTGTTTTTAAATGTAGCGACTACAAAATACTTTTAAATTGTAGTCGCTACTTCGCTACTTTTTAAAAAATTTAAAAAAAAGGCATGCACCGTTTGAGGACTGACCAAGTGGTTTACCTTAATAAATTAACTCATTTGAATATGGAATAGATGTAGGAATTGTTTTTGAATTTATTTGTTACTTTTCCTTTTTGTTCGTTTTTTTTTTTTTTTTTGCTAACATTTTTCTTTTTTGGATTTTTTAAACAATTTTTACGAACATTCGCCGCAAGAAAGGATTCAAAAGTTAAAAAGTTGAAAGAATTCAACCTTCATTTTGTTTTGAATTTTTTTCAGGGAATTTTTAGAAACATATTGAAGGATTATAAAAACTATGATGCCAAATAAAGCAATGACATCAAACAGACAGAATGTATTTCGCCAAAATGATGAATCTAAGGATCAGCTCGAAGTTTTATAATTTTTATTTCTCATTGCGTCCGCTGCAGTACACGAGCAAGATTTGCACCAGTCAGAAGCAGTTAAACCTTGTTTTTTTCCCTTCGTTCTCTTTTTTTTTTCACTTTTTTTTCATTTATTTATTTATTTTTTTAATTTAAAAGTAGTTTCCAGAAATCGCTACAAACTACTATTTTTTTATATCGCGCTACTCACTACTCTACTTTTTTTTTATAAGTAGAGCGCTACACTACAAACTACTAAAAAATGTATCTACTACAGTAGTTTCGCTACATGTAGTGCGCTACTTCCGACCACTGGATAAAAGTAATAAATTTAATACTATTGTTGAAACTAAAGGCTAAACTATATTACATGCTGATGTATTATAAGTGTTTCAGTTGCTTGCATGTAACTCTGAATAAAAGATAAAATTCACGTTCTTTGCAAATACAAAAGCAATATATATTTAAAACCATTATTAATACTAACAGTTAAACTATATTACACGTTGATGTACTATAAGTTGATGCAAACGTAGAGAGAGAGCGGATATTCAATAGTTTTGAAAATCAAAGGAAAATCATAGTATCATGAAATATAGTTAGAAAGCGTATTTTTTAGTTTTTTAAACTACAATTTAAATTATTTGATTTTCTTCAATATCGGGATGGGGAACATGCCCTGCGTCATACATAAAATGTGATTTAATTGGTTTATTACGTGGAATCGGTGATAGTGATGCCGAAAATCAACGTTGAAATTCAAAAAAAAAAAAAAAATCATTCACTTGAGCGTGAGAAGTAATCAAAGGAGATTTTTGTAAACAATGTCACGTGACGAAATTGGCTCAGCCAATGGGCTACGTCATAAAATACGATTCAAGGCATTTTTTAATGTTTTTAGATCATTCGTGAAGTTCGATTTATTGAAGTCTTAGAATCCGAAGTCAAAAAATTTCAGTTCCATTTTTAATTATATTTTTTAAAGTCAGTTCTAAGCACTAATAGTCATTATTTTTCAAAATCAATTCACACACTTATAGTTAATTACTTCAAAAAATTGGTTTACTCTCTTTTTCATTATTTATTTACTAGCAGTACCCGCACGGCGATGCCCGTGCAGTAAATGTAAAGGAAGTCAACTGAAGTAATTTAAATTCACTCCAACGCTCTGAAGCAAAATTATTATTTTCTTTCATTCAAATGCACTCCACAACGTTTTAAATTTCACTAAAAGTCTTGTTAAAGTTTAAAACAATTCGCCAAAAAAATAAAAAAGACATATATTAAGTAAGTAACAGGCGATATTAATTATTCAAATTTAGTCAATTTTCAAGGCTTAACTCTACACGCAAATTTAAACCACAATCACAATGTAACTTCAGGGACGAAAGAGCAGCTGATCTGAATAATGGACCAAGTGTTTCAGTTTTGCGTATAGAGTTGAGCCTTGAAAATTGACTAAATTTGATTAATTAATATCTCCTGTTCTAATTAGCGGAGAGAAGCATGCCAGAACTTTTCTTTTTCAAAAAAAAAAAAAAAAAAATCCTTTCCAGCGATGTATAATGTTTGGGGGCGGGGGAAAGTTTTCCCCCTCAATTATGCCGAATACACCAAAAATGAGACTAATTAATTAATTTAAAAATAACTAATTCGAAATTTAGAATTCGGCCTTCGAAGTGCATTTCACGGGGAGATACGTTTGAATTTTATGCCAAGTTGTAGGTCTGTAGGTGTTGTGGGGCTTCTGGCCATCAGTTACATACAAACAAACAGAGCCCGTCATCTTTATATACAGGGTGTCCACTCCTATCGTGGACCAATAGCTTATTTCTAAACCGTTAGAGATAAGCATATAGTTCATTTAGGAAAAAATCTCCAAATTACGAAAGGAATTTTGGGTCTATTCAATGTTTTTCAAAAAATCAAATTTTGAAAGAGGTACGAAATTTAAATTTTTATACAGCCCCCCAGTCCTATCAATCATATTTAGTAAAACATTCTTGACACTGTAACGTTTAAAACTAAAAAAAAATCACTCTTCTACGACAAAAATTGACCGAGTTATGACGTTTTGAAAAATCAAGATTTTGAATGATTTTGCATACGGTCCCTTCAGCAATCTCTCGATGACGTCAGGAAATAATGCAAAATCTTGATTTTTCAAAACGTCATAACTCGGTCAATTTTTGTGGTAGAAGAGTGATTTTTTTTTAGTTTTAAACGTTACAGTGTCAAGAATGTTTTACTAAATATGATTGATAGGACTGGGGGGCTGTATAAAAATTTAAATTTCGTACCTCTTTCAAAATTTGATTTTTTGAAAAACATTGAATAGACCCAAAATTCCTTTCGTAATTTGGAGATTTTTTCCCAAATGAACTATAAGCTTATCTCTAACGGTTTAGAAATTAGCTATTGGTCCACGATAGGAGTGGACACCCTGTATATAGATTGTTTGTTCTCTCCAATGTTGCGAGTAGCGACCGTGACAATTGTACGAATCTATGTTCCTTTAAATACAGTAATTAAAATTTTGGCTGTTAGTTTTAACACAAGTGAACAAAAGTAAGCTGTATAAGTAGGTTCGCATTTAGTATCAACTTTCTTTAAAAAAATTTGTACGTTAAAAAATGGTAATTTGTACTTGTTGTGGTCGTGACATGAAAAAACACGTATTTTTACTTCGCAATGCAAACATCAAAATTTTTACAATTTATAACCATGGAAGCTTAAGACTTTTTTTTTTTTTTTTGCAACAAAAATATATAAGCTCTCACTCTCATCCAAAGTAAAGAAATAAATAAAACAATTCATGTTTTTTTTTTTCCGTCCCTGCGTTTTATATATTCGTCCCTGCTTTGCGAACAGTTTTGTTGTGGGCGTAACATGTATGAAATGTAAATGTAGTGCATTGATTGACAAAGATGGTTATTGAATAAAAGTGTTATCACACAAAAAAACAACTAATACGCAAAGCAAATACATGACTTCTCTATCATTAGCTCTGAAGACCTCCCATTCATCAAGTAATACTATTGCACATTTTGCAATTTTAAACAAGAATTATTTTATTTAGTTAGTATTAATCTTGTTGGCTGCGGAGTATGAGTCAGATTAATTTGAATTAAAGAAGGAGGAGTTACTGCCAAAAACTGCCATACTAGCTCCATAGAGCTCCGATATCCAACTCTGCAGCCCTGATTTTATTAGTTTCAGGAACTACTAAAAGTGTAGCAATATATCGTTTCAATTTATCCCAACTGACACCATATAAATATAGAGCTAAACTTAAACAGAAGATTAATTATTACATAATTACTTGAAATTTTAACTCGTGGACTATTTTATTTGAACAATAGATAATTGTAGTAAACCTTCTGAAAAAACTTCATCCCAAATTAAATACATTTCCGAATGGGTATAGCATTGAAATGGTTTTCGTGCCGAAATGTCCCAATCCAGAATCAACCGGAATAGTGTCAGAAGCCTTTTGTAGATTTTATTTTGCCGCACAGTGTTATTACAAACATGACTCATTTTATTATCAACATGCATTGCATTTTTTGTAACAATTCTTTAACAGCAAGCAAAGTTTTATTAATGTATTTATTAATTCCTTTTACGTTATAATTGTTTTGGTGTGTGTGGGGGAGGGGGGGGAAACCTCAGTCGTTCGCAGCATGTCCTCAGAATCACTTTTAACGGTTCCACAGTCGATTAAAAAAAAAAAAAAAGGGAGAGAAAAGAAAAGAAAAAAAACCCACCGCCGTGTTGTGTAAAAGAATTTACCTGTCCGTAAGAAAAGGCGAAAAAATCGCTGTTGAGAGATTTTTTTTCGGAAGTTCCTTTCGGCCCGCGGGTTAAAAAAGGTTGAGAAGCGCTGGTCTACTGTATTACATAATGTGACCATTCCATTATTATAAGACGAGGGAAAAACCCGATATTAGCGGGTTTTAAGCGATGCTGCGAGGCAGGGGTTTCTGTACATTTAAATATACACGTAATATAGAGCAGCCCGACCAATGAATGCACGTTCAAGCGAAATTGCATTTTTAACAAGAAGTTCTGTCAAGAACTAAACGAGCCTACTTTCCCGTACACCGACATCGGCATTCTAGCATCTGATCAATATTCTCTTGATTACCTGAGACTAAGAATGTCAAACATACCTTTTTAACACTTAAAGCTGATTTCTAAAAGCAAAATATACCCCTCTCATCGGATGAAATAGACACATAAAAAGTAATTAAATGAATAAATAAAGTTTTGTCGCACCTTTTAAAGAATGTAATTGTTACAGTTCTTCCGTAGAAAAATTCCTCAATTGTTTTCAAACAAAAAAAAAAAAATTAAAAGTACAAAGTACATCAAAACACATTTTATCAAAGAAAGAAAAAAAAAAAAAAAAAAACTCGTCCGTTGATAAAATGTCTCGAATTTCACTTTTAATCCGTTGCCAGTTGTTAAATATAAATAAAGAATAAAATGCCCTCGTGAATGAAACATTTTTGTTACAAAAAAAAATCGTCTGCCAAAAATAATAATAATAATAATAATAAATAAAATAAAACAAATGAATAAATAAACAAAAAATCGTCTGCACAGTCAGTCTTTTTTTTTCTGAGCCTGCATTTCCGCCATGTTTGCGGAGTCGGAGTCGGAATCAGAGTCCTCACAGAAGATTATTCAGAAAAGTGCTGTACAAACATTATTTATCAAAACCATTTTCTTACACAGTTAGTTTGAAGGAAATCCGACTTTAAGTTCAGTATCAACATTTAACTTAAATTCCCCGTAGGCGCTAATGTTAAATTTTTTTTCTGAACGGTTCAATATTGAACGAAAAATGGTTCAAATCAAAAAGCGAAATATGGGAATGAGCCTCTCCGAGATCTTTCCAACAAAAAAAAGTTTATTCCATTCGGATGGTCCACTCAGAAGTTATTAGGTGGGGAAAGGTTGCTTGAATGGTTCAATGTTGAACGAAAAAATGTTCAAATTGAAAATTTAAATACGGGAATGAAGTATTCTTGATAAGATCTTTCGAACAAAAAAAAGTTTGTTCAAATCGGACTGTTCACTCAAAAGTTAGCATCGCGGGACAGGTTGTTTGAACAGTTCAAAGTTGAACCAAAAATTGTTCAAATCGAAAAATCAAATGTGGGAATGAGCTGTACTCGCCGAGATCTTTCCAACAAAAAAATGTTTGTCCAAATCGGAATGTTCATTCAAAAGTTATTAGGGGGGGGGGGACAGACAGACTGACCGACCGACAGACACACAAATTCCCCATCTCAATTTCAAATTTTTAATTTTTCGATATTCATTTTACCTTTTTTTTTTTTTACTTGGAGATATTTTTTGGACTTGGCGATATTTTTTAGATGCATTAAGCTACTTTTAATACTTTTTTCGTCTTTCTTTTATTTTTAACGGGAAAGTAGGCTAAAAATGTATGGCATCGTTAAAAATAGAAGCATTTGCCATTTGACAATAAAAAATACATTCGATGATATCGTCAACACCATGCTAAAATAAGGAATGTGAAAAATCGCGTTTTTCATTCGCGCTCGTTTCGCGACGGGGTTTCCCGTAGTACTAATAAAGGGCTACCTACTGGTAAAATGATGAATCTTTTAGATGGTGGTAAGCCGATGTCATTTGTACGAATTCACAGCTTTGCCCGATTAAGTTATGCTATATTAACGAATATGATGTTCAAAAGTTTACACAGTTTAAGAAATTATATTTTTAAGGATTTATTGCCTTATCGATAAAAGTTTCTTAGTAAAAAAACGTTTTTTAAAAAATCTTTTCATCCACTATTACTAATTTTATACCAATTGTGTATCCCAGATGTAAAGTATCGAAAATGAATGCCATGAAACTTCATTGCAAACTATCGAAATTTCGTATTCGATACTTTTCCTTCAATTCAGAGACTTTCGACCAAAAACGTCTATTTTGGTAAAATAGCGAATATTTTTAAACAATTATAACTGATAATTTTACAAATAATTAAAATTAAAATGATACCTTCGAACGTTAGTTTTACACATAAAGATATCTATAAAAAATTAAAATTCGAAAATAACCGAATGCGTCAGGTGGGAAAAAATTATATTCAGTGTTTTGACTCTCCTGAAAACTGCCAATTTTCACATTCGTAATTTTAGCATGGTGCCGACGATGTGTGCAATTATCTTTGAAAAATTGGTAGAATTTCCATTGTTCTGCATCAAGTTTTATGGGTGGTTAAACCGAGAAAGAGTGATGCCCATACCTAGTGAATGAATATTCCAATCGGTGAACAAACGCAGCATTTTCAAGACGTTTCCTTTTTGTGTAGAAAGAAGTAACTTCTTCCAGTTGATCCATCAAGAAAAATGTTTCAAAAACCTATTTTTTAAAAAATAAACACGATGTGTTCATTCGCTAAAGGGGTTCGTTTACTAGCTGGAAGTGTACCGTCTTTGAAAAAAGATCGACGTTTTTTGGTGGATGTATCAATATCATCGCTGCTTTCCTTCCATCCTCCGCCAGTCGGCGCGTTTCCCGCCATTTCGAGGAGTCGGAATCTCCGCCCTTGGCAGGCGATCCCGGGCGCAAATGTCATCCGCTTGGCAAGCGATTGATGAATCAGACAGAGGTCTCAGAAGAAGAGCACTTATCCCGGGTGGATCTGAGATCGAAAGGATTTCTCCACCCTCCTTCGTAATGTTCCGAGTGATTCTATCGTTCGATTTTTTCGGCGGAGCTCCCTAAAAATGTGTCTAAGAAGGACGAGATCCTCGCGTTATCGGACAACGTCACCAGCAACATCTCGGCGAAGCTTTCTGCTTTTCCTTGAAAGAAACAGAGGAAAAAACGAGTCTGAGAATCAGACCCAGATAAAACAGACGGACGCGTAAGGACCCTACTAAAAATGACCCATAGAGATCAATAGAAAAATCTATTGATATCGGTAGAGTTCTATTGATATGAATTGATTTCTATAGATGTCTCTGTTGGTATCGATAGAAGCTATTGATACCTGTAGCCTATTGATCATAACCTCAATGGATATCCATGTAAGCCCTATAGACATCAATAGAAATTTGGTCAGTAGGAAAGCATCCCAATCGATATCAATAGAAGCCCTATAGACATCAATAGAAATTTGGTCAGTAGGAAAGCATTTCAATGGATATCAATAGAAGTTTTATAGATATCAATAGAAATCTGGTCAGTAGGATACTGATCCAATGGATATCACTTAAAGCTTTAATTGACATCACTAGAAATCCGATAGGTTATACTAATTCCATCTGATATCTGTAGAAATGAAATCATTAAGTTTAAACTTAAGTAGTAAGTCTCGGTAAAATTAGTGAGCTAGGAAGGTTATTAATAATAATAATAAAAAAAAAGCAGATGATTTTAAACTTTGTAAATAAAGATAACTATAATTTTAAAATAATAAACTTCGACTGAAATTTTAACTGATAAAATTTCTGACTTATTAAAATCTGATATTACAGATTCATAGATTATGCCAGTCATTTTTTTCCCTTTATGTTTGAAAAAAAACAATAGTTTTCTTTCAAATCATCACAGACATATGGTTCAACCATTCATTTCAAAAATATTATTTAAAAAAGATGTTAAAAAAGTGTAAATTGTACATTGTGGGCATTGTGAAAAATGGAGCATTTGAAGTTCCATAAATAAGTTCGTCTTTAATCTTAGAATCATCATTTTGAGGATCTTCTCCATACATCTCCATGTGATGCATAATGAGTCTCGATGCATATCCATTAAAATTTGAGACACCAATGTAGTGTTATACCCTGATATGTACAAAATCTTTATGCTGTGGCTAATTAATGCTATTACGTATAAACAGATAAATTCACTTTATCTACCAGTTTGTTGGCTATCTTAGCTACATTAAGAGGATTTTTGCCTCCGGCTCGATCATTGGCTATTCCTAACTGTGGAGTCCACAATAAGGGCGAAACTGCAGTCTTAGGATGCTATGATCGAGCTGTGGGTGCATTTGCTTCAGTATATATAACTTTTGTTCTGCTGGATATTTTGCACACCACTTGTGCAATGACACACCACCTTGTTCGAGTAGTTCTACCCCTAGAAAAAAATGATCTATGAAAACCAATAAAGATCCATAGCAGCATAGAATTAAAAAAAATGTACGGGGAAATGGCCAACGGATATCTATAGAGCTAAATCAGTAAAGGTCTAGTGATATCAGTAGAACAAAACCGTAGAATCTATAGATATCAATAGAGATCCATAGCATCTTCTAGTGATAACAGTAGAACAAACCGTAGCATCTTGTTCAACTGATTTAGCTCTATTGATATCAATAGACAATTTTTTATATTGATATCTACGGGTCATTTTGAGTAGGGGACCGTTCGCAGAAAATGTTCACAGTTTGTATACAGTATTGAAATTTGCTTTAAGAGCAAGAATCTGAGAGAATGTCACGCCTTTGATTCATGCCACAGATTTCTTCCAAAAAAATACCAAATGTTTATTATTTTATTGAAAGACCAAATTCAGAATGTTTTGTTCTAAGTTAAGTTGTTTAGTTTTTATGGATCCCTAAAGGTGCAGGTGCGGCATCAAAAATTTAGTGGATTTTCAAGACATGGAAGTTGCTGTGAGCCAAAACTCTTACCGGGAAACTGAACTCCAATTTTCTTTTTGTATATGGAATACAGAAGGTTCAAACTTTACAAAATGAATGTTAAACAGAACAGTTGAGTCCTTTGAGGCGAAATGCTTAATTTTTTGTTACGAGAAATGTATTTTTACCTGTGCATTTTTTTTTCGGGGGGGGGGGGTTCATTCCGAAACAATTCCATGCCTCCACTCCTTCAAAACATGGCGAAGATAAAATTCCGTTTTTGGAAATTCAATCTTGAAAAATTGTGAGTGTAGGCTTTCTGAAAAGGGAGGGACGATCGCCCCTCCCCGGGATATCGTCGGCACCGTGCTAACATTACGAATGTGAAAATTGGCACTTTTCAGGAGAGCCAAAACACTGAATATAATTTTTTCCCACCTGAAGCGTTTGGTTATTTTCAATTTTTAAATTCTTATAGATATTTTTAAGTGTAAAACTATCGTTCGAAGGTATCATTTTAATTTTAATTATTCGTAAAATTCGAACTTGGAAAACGCGATTTTTCACATTTGTTATTTTAGCATGGTGCCGACGATGTGTCCTTCGGGTAAGAGTCGATCGCTCCCGACTCTCGCGTCCGATGGCTGTTCGGATTCAGATCCGAATTGGCGAGAGGACAACAAGTTTCGCGCGCTGCGATGGGCGCCGAGGGAGAGAAGGATCATTGTTTCTATTCCGGGCGCGGGCGCCGCGCCAGGCCGCCCTCCCCCATCATCGGGCTATTCTTATCTCGCGCCGATTAATGCCCCGCACCCCTCGCATTCTCTTTCGCTTGTCTCTCTTTTTTAATCGGCATCGAGCATTTCTCATTTGGACGAGTTTCAAAAATATCAATATTAAGTGCACTTTTTTTAGGCATAGAACAATTGAAGGGCCAAATGGATAAAGGTGATATGTGACAGTCTTTGAAAAACATACTTTTTACCATGGATGAAAGTGGAAAGGTAATATATTTTTTTTTTTTTTTTGAAAACTTTTTCTAGAAATTTAAAAAAATGTCACATATCACCTTCATCCACTTGCCCCTTCAATTTAGTGAAGCTTTTATCTAATTTTAGTGACATGTCTAGCAACCTCATTTGGAAATATTTCCGACTAGTTTCCAGCAATTCATGTCATTTGCAGCCAATTCAAAAATTTTCCCGTGGGCGGGGGGGGGGGGCTCAAAAAGCATGTTAAGTACATTTTATAGAGAGGGGAATCGATTTCTGTACAAAAATGCAAAATGACAATTCTAAGAGGTGGAATTGTCAATTGACCCCCCCTCCTCTTTGGTCATCCAAATGAAGGGCCTGGTCATCTGTGTAAAATTTGGCAATTTTTTGGTGGGAAACTATGGCAACATGGCTCTGCTTTCATTTTGACTGTTTTTTGACCGTTTATTATTCTGGTACGAATGTTGCCCATAAAGTATCCGATCTTATTTTTTTGTGAGAAAACCAGTCCAGTGCACTTGCATGAGCCAACTTTGAATCTTCTTGCGCATGTGTTAATTGTGTTTCCCGTCTGTTAGTAGCATCAGTCACTCGCTGAGTGATTGACAGAATGGCTGGACAGAGTGTGACTGACGCAAAGTGGAGAACACTAGTCGGAGTTTTTTTTTAAATCTCAAATGGAATGGTTTTCCGCCAACAACGTCGAAATCAAGTTCTGAGAAATCGCCACGGAAAGCCGTCGACATCTTTCAAATAGTGTTGAGAATTTTAAAAAACCGAGGGGTCAGTTACTTTACGTCAGTCAAACTCTGTTTGAAAGCGACTGATACTACTAACAGACAGGGGTAAATCTCATCCATCAGGTGCAGAAAATTTCAAAATTGGTTCCTGCAAGCGCGCTTGATTTATCACATCTGATTTTCAAGAAAAAGTCTGATACTCCTAACCCTCGTATATCTCTGCTCGAAATCCGAAGCGAATTCGGAATACATCAACTCTATCGTTTTTGACATAGGTTTTGATTTTTAAGCTTCTTTTCTTAATTATTCGTTGTCGAGATTACAGGATGATTTTTAAACGTGGCCAAATACTATCAGTTAGGTGTATTTTAACTATCAGATGACGATTATGATTAAATTTAGAAAAAAAAAAAAAAACGTAATCAGAAAGCTCATTATTCATCGCATAAGCTCTTACATACGTGTCTCACAAATTCGAGCGTAATTGAACGGCTCAACAAACATTTTTTTTCCAACATTGACTTATTATTGCCATGTTATTCTTCAGAGGTAAATGCGCCTTTTAGAGCAGAAACACACCAAGAACGGCTTGTTTATTGTCGTAAAAAAGCAACACGCTAAATTTTGGCTTCAGTGCAAAAACCAGTCAACGACATCTCCTGCCTGGTTTTTACTCTAAACTAGATTTTTTTTTTTTTTGCGGCGCATCTTTTGTTAAGTTGGCGTCTATTTTACAGTAAAAAGCAGTCAAATACAAAAGTTTTAATAACATTTTTTGCACGGAAGATAAGACGTAAGAAAATATTTTTGTATACAAATAAGGTCTACAAAGTATGCAAATAAGGTCTGTTTTAAGCTCGAAAATTAATCAACAGCTAAATAAAAAGTAATAGGTTGTAAAATAGTTTTACTTGTTTATTCTCCCAACAACAAATTTGTCGGTTCTCTGGCTTTTGAAATAAGCGGTTCAATTGTTGAAACTCTTACTAATTTGTTTCCATACATCAATTTATTCTAACGCTGAAAAACAGGCAAATGAAAGTGTCGCACAAATGCTCAATTCTGGTGCGTACATCATAAGGATGGACACCCGTCACTTGCTGAATTTATTTCCAGAACATGACATTTCGACAGTCGCCAAAAAACTAAATTAAAAGGAGTGAAAGCAGTGTGGAGTCACAGCAGTCATTGTGGAAGTAACTGCATTTTTTTTTTTTTTTTTGTCGTGTCTGACTTAGCCGAACTAAATAACTCCTTGGATCCTTGTAACTGCTTTTGCGATTTGTTGGATGTTATTGTCATAAAGGTCTACAAGTGTAGGCTACAATACACCAACAAGGATACAATACACCAATTTCTCTCAGGTTCGCACTTATTGCTGGACACTCAAAGATATGACAAGCTGTAAGCTGTGTATCTGGGCAATTACAACAGTTTCTATACACCCTTCTCTACCCTCTCCATCAAACGTAACTGGATTCGCCACGCATATTCTGCCGTGCCGAGCACAAAAGTGGTACCTGCATTTTTTAATAAAATTGATTCATCGCCACCAGGCGGCTCTTCGTGGCGTATTTCACCTACATACAAAATTATCTGGTCATTTGAGAACGAGAAATATTTTTTAAAAAAATTCTGAAAAAGTTTCATCTGAATCAAATACATGGTGGCGCAAAACTTTAAAGAGTGATATCTCAGTTTGAGCTCAACTGCAGATACTACTCCTCCACTATCAAGCAGAGGATAAGAGTGCGGACTGATTCGCATCAACGCGTTGCGCAACGGGATCGGAATAATGTGCGAGGAATGCGATCACGTTTCCGGGAGAGCTCAGATGAAGGCCCCTACAAAAGGGGAACTGCCTCATCCGACATTTTGGTTCCAAAAGGCCAAGTATGGAACCACTGATATCTGTACTCGAGTCGCGTTGAAGAAAAATGGTAGCAAAGCTTGAGATGTAGCTCCCTAGATGCTATTTGAATATTTTTGTCCATTGCAAAAACATTTCGTGTACACAGGTGAGCTTAGTTACAGGAAGCATTTCCAAAATTAACAGTTTTTAAATTTCAGAAACAAGTTATCTTTCTAGATTTACCTTTTTAATGCGGCGCTTTATGCAGCTGATCATAAGTTATTTTACGCCAGGGACACTATTAACGTGTTTCCTAACACTCAAACAAGGTTGGATCCAAAGTTGTTTTGGAACCAAAATGTCGGATAAGTGAGCCTGTCCTCTAAAGGAGCTCTAAGCTCAGACGAGGTTCGTATCTGCGCTGACCCCGGGTGAAGAGAGAAGGATGTCCAAACAAGGGATGGCATCCCTCCCCGCCTATCAGATCTTCCGCAATCCTCTCGGACGCTGATGCGTCGGCATCGACTGCAGCTGAAATGACGACCACTCTCTCTCATCCACGCATTCTATCAAAAAAGTACCCTTCAAAGTAGTCCCCATCCGAAATACACTGCTCAAAACAATTAAAGGACATTGAGATGTTGGGTAGATTTTGCACCTAAAGACCATTTTGGTTGATTGATACATTATCGACTACACGTAATAAGCTATAGGAGATAAAAATTACATTAGTTTGGCAGAAAAAAAAATGCTTTTTATTCAGCTTTTGGCTACAAAAGGGAACCCCCCCCCCCTGTATTTTCTGAAAATGAGAAAAATAAAAAAGAGTTTCCTTTGAGGAAAACCACTTTTAGTAGGGGGTATCGTTTCCCCGGACAGCTAACAGTGTTAAACACCTCTGAGGTGTGGAATCAAGGAGGGTATTAATAAGGGGCTGGGGTATTCTGCCCCACTCCTCGTCCTCCAAGAGCTCTTTCGAGTGCCTGGAGAATTTCTGGAGGTGATAGGCGTTCAGCCACTCGTCATCCTAGGATGTCCCAAACATGCTCTATTGGATTCATAGCCGGAGAACGCGCTGACCAGTCCATACGTATGATTCCTTCTTCAAAAAGAGAATCATTCACCAAGTTAGCACGATGTGGCCTGCAGTTATCGTCCATTAAAATGAAGTCATCTCCAATTGCTGCAGCGTAGGGGATGACGATAGGTCTGAGGATCTCATCCCGATATCGATGACCAGTCAGAGTTCCATTTCGGAAGATATGGAGGTCGGTTCGACCATCAATGGAAATGCCGGCGTATATCATCACACCTCCACCTCCAGATCTGACACTTTCGCTCACAAATGCTGGATTAATTCTTGTACCACGTTCCTTCCAGATGAAAACCCGCCTATTATCAGGAGGAAAGGGAAAACGGGACTTATCAGAGAACTGGATATTGCACCATTCATTTCTTCCCCAACTAACGTGCTCCGTTGCCCACTCTCTACGAGCACGACGGTGACTTGCACGTTGCACGTAATCTGACACACACCCATTGGTCGACGGGCATGCATGCCAAGGCGTTTCGGACAGTTTGTGTCGAAACACGGGTGCCAGTAGCACAGCAAAATTGTCGTTGCAGTTGAGTGTCACTCATGCTTCGGTGCCTCCGAGCCGATAAAGCTAAATAGCGGTCTTCATTGGGCGTTGTAGCCGATATACGTCCTTGTCCTGATCTATGGTCAGCACTTTCAGTCTCTAGGAAACGGTTCCAGACCCTGGAAACTACACTTTGAGAAACTCCAATGGCTTCCGCTACCTCGGCTTGTGTTTGGCCTCCCTATAGTCTGTCAATAACTCTATAGAAGCTTCTGAATTGTCAATAGGGTAGTTTTCGATTTTTCAATTTTATTTTTATATGATAGAGTAACATGTGTGAACATCATCGGTGAAAAAATTTTTGCGATACGATAAGTAGTTTTTTTTTAAATAATTTTTAAAGTTCAAGAAAATGTGACGTCACTCGGCGGCGGAAGAAACGTCATCGGTACTTCCGCCGCGCCTCAGCCGAGGAGGAGAAGCGAGGGAAACGCTTGGCTACGTTGAAGACGCACTTGAAGACTATTAACTCCTCGTGATTTTGGAAGATTTAAATCGCTCGTCCTCTCGAAAATAGGCAAAAACCATCATTGATGTCTCTTGAGGGAGATTGTTGGACTGTCTTTGACGTATCCTGTCTCCATCATGCATCAAAAGGATTATTAAATATCTAAAAATTAAAAATAACTACGCGCTCAAAATGTCCGTAGCGATAACACGGGTCCGTCGCGGAGAGCTGAGAATTGAGGCCGAGTGACGTAACTCGTGACGTATCAAAAAAGCGCGCTTTTGCGCGTCGGATTTTTAAAAATTCATTAAAAATCAATCGTTGTGTTTTAAATACGGCAGTGGTGAATTTTGGAGTTTTGAGGGTCAAGTAACAATATTTAATGATCAAAATGGGGATTTTTAATAGGTCACAACTACCCTATTGTCTTCGTTGAGATATGGCATGTATCGGAACATGCTCTTACAGAACGTCCATCATTCTTTTCTGCCTTATCTTATAGTAAAGTGAGAGTGAAATTTCATTCGCTGCCGCTAATGAGTCGTTTTCGACGTCAAACTCAAAATTTGAATGCTATGAAGTTTGGAAATGAGCAAAATTTACATTTGTAACTCTCTTCTTCCCTTTTATGCAAAATAATAATAATAATAATAATAAATCCATTTTTTGTAGGAAACTTACAATATCCTTTGTTTTGAGCAGTGTAATACACTGGTTCCAACGAATAATCCAATCAACAAAACATGCACTTTCAATGCACTTTCTGGAATCGCAACGATTTTTACAATGTATGGACATGGAACAAAGGATGTGTCCAAAATTTTGCATTGCAAACGGAATTGCGTATACCGAATTGGCCAAAAAGGGCTGTTTTGTGGAATGAAAACTCATGGATTTTGCACCACGATAACGGGCCATGAAGGATTTCATTGTGAACAAATTCCTGGCCAAGAATTCATCAAATACCGTCGAACAGCCGTCGTCTTCAACCTGATGTGGCTCAGCGGACTTTTCCCTCTTTCCAAAACTCAAATCATCACACACAGAACTCAAACTTTACTTTGCCATGTCGTCTCGAAAACGATCAAATATATTTTAAATTAAATTGATTTGTGACCAGTGAAGTCCGTTTTAATATGAGGTCGTCAATCAGAATCATTTTTTTTATTTAATCTTAGATATGCCTTTGTTCTGTCATAACTTTTTCCTAAGGAAAATCTTACTATTATAGATTAGGGTGAGTTCTGGTAAGTGCGTCCACGGGGTAAGTGCGTCCACTGGGAATTATATGAACACTGTCCTGAAATGGCTTCTGCAACACATCGACTATGTTAGATAACTGTCTAATGATAATTTCAATAGGTAGAATTCAGGCCTGGATTCAATAGACGAAACACAATCAGAGACAACTTAAATGTCTTCAAAAAAACTCTAAAGTAAAGATGGAGAAGGTTTTGTTTCAGTTTCTCTTGTAGTCATATCAAGCAATTGAAGTCAAGAAATGCAAGTTGTTTCTTTTGAGTAATAGCTACTAATAACATACATGGAGTATTTTGATCAAATACTCGAACTAAAATTTGTTTATATGACGGTACGCACTTTCCCTTTCTTTAAAGTAAGGTGGGGGTAAGTGCGTACCATTATGATGGGGCAAGTGCGTACCACTATCATGAAGCATATGCGTACTATTATGCGGAGCAAGTGCGTACCATTATGATGAGGCAAGTGTGTACCATTACGTGGAAAATTCGACTCTCGTAATTCACCTTTAATTTTGCTTCTAACTCTTTTATAAGCCGATTATATATCCGACGTCATTTCCATCAAGTATTGAATAAGATTTCAATTTTATTCATTACCTGTGAAATCTATTGGCTTTTAGATATCAGTTAGTAAATTTTTCGTTGAAAATAGCGATCATAAGCTATACTACTTAATTTAAACCAGAATGACAAATGAAGCAATGAAATATAGTGAAACACTAAATAAGGAACCAACTGATTCAAAAAACGAAGGTGGAGTAATGAATAAATTATATTTAAGAAAATTAAGAACACCTTGTGAAAAACTATTTCAATGTACAAGGAAAAAAAGTACAAATATCATATGATCTTTTTTTTTTTTTTTTTGCTCTTTATTTTGTGTTTTTTCTTACTGCTGCTGATTCTAATAAGAAAAATATTTTAAAACCGTATTTATTAAAAAAAAAAAAAGACGAATTGTTCACTCAGGTCACCTAACGATCTACTATACAAATAGAATTAAAGAAAATCACAGAGGTACGCACTTACAACAACGCTATTGGACGCACATGTCTCATCTTACATTTAAGAAGGGGTAAGTGCGAACCATGGCTTAAACACAGACTGCTTAATGTATTAAACCAAAATAAACTATGTAGACTATAAGTGATTATTACTAAATAAAAACAACTTACATTTGCTCACTTAGTCTCATTAAAAGGACAGAGGAAGAATCACAGACACAACTCTTTCAATCTTCAAATCACAGTTGTTCGCAAGACATGTGGGATATCACTGATTGCGTTTCATCCATGCAAGCAAGTGCTGATCTCTAGTATTAGGAATTATCCCAAGGCAACTAACTACCTAATATATTTAATGTGTGCCATAAGTTTTTTTCCTGCTCATATTCGCATAATTTAAGGTGGACGCACTTACCCCGCTAGGTAGGGAAAGTGCGTACCTTAGAATAGGTGTCATAAACCAGGTCACAAAACCTATGCTTATGGTTTATTTAACATATTAAATGCTTGAAAATCTTAGTAAAGGATCTGGAAAGAAAACTAAAAAAAAATTGTGAGTGTACAAGATTTTTCAACAGAGCAGCATCCTTGAGAACATGAACTTTGAAAAAAAAAGGGTACGCACTTACCAGAACTCACCCTATATAAATTCCAATTTGTGATCTAAAATTTATTTTAACTGTTTTATTTAGTTAAAATTTCACAATTAAAATTTGACAACATCGGTGTGTTTACATATTTACGATGATTGATATCGAGCTGTATTTCCATTGTAATGTTTTCGTAAAAAATAGTATTAGTTTTACCTTTAACTTTTCATTCTACTAACTTTGATATTTTGATTAGTTTTTTTTTCTAATGATTAGCTGGTTATTAAACTTTTTGGGTAAAGTGGAGTGGGATTTTTATTTTGTATTTGATTCTCATTTTTTTAAACGCATTATTTCTTTCTAGGGGAAAAAGGGGATTATAGATTTGCATTGTTGTAGATTTAATGCGTCTTTCAATGAAATTATGTTTTCTACCGCGGGAGAGAGAGACTGTACTTTTGTTTCGTCATAAATGTAGTTTTTTTAAGTGGCCAAAGTGGAGTTTTTACTAAAACAGCACTAGTTTGGTAAAAGACTTCATAACTGATGATTAATTAATAGGGTGGGTCGAAAAAAAATAATTATTTTTTTTCGAAACGCTATACCGCGGAAAACTTGCCTCTAGGGTAGGTAAGTAAAATGCAGATTAAACAGAGGAAAAATATTGAGTCCCCAGCTAGCGCATTGTACTTGAAATTTCGATTTTTTTCGAAAATTAAGTTATTTTCCAAATTTTTTTGCAATACTAAGTCAATAATATTTTATTCCGCTACAGTGAAAATCCTTTACTAAAATGGTTGAAAAACCCATAAAGAGCGTTAACTGGTCAAAATCGTTCAATTTGCGTTGGCGCAAAAGACTCAAAAATCGGTAAATTATTGCGTTTAATGCTCGCAGCAATTCTAGTCGGCCTCGTTGCCCGGTGAATGGCAGTCATTACTGTTCAATGTATCAAGCTTTTCAATGCATTTCCCACATGGAAATTAGTTCGTCCAAGGAATTTGAAAATGAAATTGATAAAAACTAGACATAAATATTCTGAATAGCACGCTTGAACTAAGTCACCTCGGCAGATGCGCATAATATTGATAAATACTGCATTAAACTGTGATCGCTCCAGAATTTCGAGCAGAACAACGGCAGTTGAAGCTTCAAGTATGATGAAAGGTATGAGTATCGTTACTAATGACGGCCACTCTCACATTATTAGCAAAAGTAAAATTAGAAGGGAAAAAAGCATAGCGTAGTGAACCAATGCATTGAAGAACGCAGTCCGCTCCAAGGACTTTTTTTGATGGAAGGACGAATAACGCCCTTGTAATTCAGAACATTAACCAAAAACACTTAAAACCCCAACCATACATAAAACAGTAACAGTATTCGTTAATTAAAAAACATGGATATGTGTGTTTGTTGGTCACGTTACACCATTAAGTGAAACTGCTCAGAACATTGCTGATTGCATTATCTCTAATCTGACTGAGTGTCGTTTTTCCTTAGACGAACTAGATGTAAAAAAATTACGGCACAGTTACTAACCAGGGTTGGAGAAAATATTTATGTGTTTTATAGAACAACAAAACACCTCTACAGTGGGGAGTTTGCCTTTGCACTTTAACGAGTTGTCTTTGTAGAGCATTTGTTCCAAGCCTTAAAATGTGAAACGACTATGCTAAAATCATTTAGTAGCTAATTAGTATCCTTCTTCATAAGTGCAAAAAACTTCCAATACTGGATTTTGAAGTACCAGGCATTGATTCCAATTTGTAAACAAAGAGCAACAATACCTGTGTGCATAAGTTCTGTTATAAAGTCAGGCAGCTGCACTGTGGACTTTACTGCTCGCGACCAGGTCCTCGTTCCCACTCACGATGGATGACAACAGCTAACAGTTTTGAGACTATATGTTAATATATAACTGTTATTATATAACTGTTAGTATGTTTTTATTCTCAATCATACATGTTTGTATGGCTCAAATAAAAAAAAAAGCCAGTACATAACAGATGGTCCTACACATATTTTTGAAGCAAATCAAATCCATAAGATTGCTATAGGAGAATTTGACTAGAGTAGTTGATCCTGTGATTTAAAGAAATGCATTGTTTGCCCATCCAGAGCACTTGCTTCTTAGGATGATAGTGGATGCAGGAAAATACATCAGTAAGTTAGGTTTCAGAAAATTATAAAAACTAGAAAATAATCCCGCAAACCAGAATCAATAAGGTATTTTCGGTCTTAAAAATTAGCCTTCAGGCAACAAACTGCACAGAAATAATTAATCGGATCACTATTACACTTACACCACTTCCATTTTTTCCGAAGAGTTTCTGATGATTAATCGTGGGCTAAAATCACTACTGGTGAAACTCGTGACAGATGGGTAAGTTCTTATTTAACACAAAACAGCTAAAAAAAATCGTCTTCGGAAGAACCGAAATGGTTTAATAAGATCTACCATTGTAATCAAAAGATTCAATGCCAAAGTTTTGCAGCAAGTACAGCTTCGACTTAAACACACAAAAATAGTGAGACTTTTGCAATGCAGTAAATATGTTACTGTAATAAAAAGACAAGATTAATGTGCTCTTTTAGTACCTTTTCTATGCTTACTTCATTACAATAAACTGTAGTGTAAACTAAAAAAGTAGTTATCTTTTAACACACAGAGCTCAGAATAATTTACTACATATTCCTTTAAAGTTCTAGTACCTTAAATGCAATAATTTACCGATTTCTGAGTCTTTTGCTCTACCGCAAATTGAATGATTTTAACCGGTTAACATTCATCATACTTGAAGCTTCAACAGCCGTTGCTCTGCTCGAAATTCTGGAACGATCACAGGTCAATGCAGTATTTTTCAATATCATGCGCATCTGCCAAGGTAACTTAGTTCGAGCGTGCTATTCAGAATCTTTATGCCCAGTTTTTATCAATTTATTTTCAAATTCCTCGGACGAACTAATTTCCATGTGAGAAATGCGTTAAAAAGCTTGATACATTGAACAGTAATGACTGTCATTCACCGGGCAACGAGGCCGACTAGAATTGCTGCGAGCATGAAACGCAATAATTTACCGATTTTTGAGTCTTTTGCGCCACCGCAAATTAAACGATTTTGACCAGTTAACATTCTTTGTGTGTTTTTCAACCATTTTAGTAAAGGATTTTCACTGTAGCGGAATAAAATATTATTGACTTAGTATTGCAAAAAAATTTGGAAAATAACTTAATTTTCGAAAAAAATCGAAATTTCAAGTACAATGCGCTAGCTGGGGACTCAATATTTTTCCTCTGTTTAATCTGCATTTTACTTACCTACCCTAGAGGCAAGTTTTCCGCGGTATAGCGTTTCGAAAAAAAATAATTATTTTTTTTCGACCCACCCTATTAATTAATCTCAGAAATCTTGTAGACATTTTAACATTTGAAAACATCCTAATTCCAATTTCGGATATGTTTATGCTACGTACAACATTTTCTTCCAATTTAATAAGATTTATTTACATCACTGGCCATCACCGACATCTTTTTGGGCCTGGAAAATTTATCAGACTCCCCATTTGTCAGAGCGGACGGAATTCCAAAGTTGGCGAAAAGCTGATTATTCCTTCACTTATAAGTGAATTGATAAGTGAAGGAATGCAAATGAATCCATATAACTAAAGAAATACGTAAGTGATTTAATAAATGAGGACACGAGTAAATCAAAACAAGTTTTCCCCATCCATTTTGCCCCGGCTGCACGTGATATATTGCGTTGAACAATAAAAACCAAAAATGCGTAATATGAACTCAATAAGTACTGCACCGGACGTCAGTAGATCTCAATCAATACTTAAAAATACTAATAGCAAGAACTTTATCAGTTCATAATAACAAAAAATGTTTTTGATAAACTACGAAATATTCCAGTATATGTACCAAATTTGGAAAATGGTTTTTTTTTCGTTGATCCTAAAATCTATTTATTTTTTGACTGGAATCAACTATATGTTTATGAATTTAGTTAAAATGTTGCTCGATTGGCGGCGCTGCCAAACGGAAAACCTTTTACCACTTTGCCACACATTCCCCAACATAGTAAGCGAACTAATTGCTGAAATTTACAGCTCCTTCAGATTTCTATTGTGTGATATAATCAAAAAAACGTTTCTGATTTCTTCCGTTTATGACTGGAGTACTAAATGCACGAGTAATTTACTTTTTGTTTAAACATGTCAACTAAAACATACTTTTTATGTGATCAAAGTTACAGAGCAATAGGAAACTCTTAAATATTTCTACTTTGACTACTAAATATTGTTAAGAAACTTATAAAACATAAAAATTCACCATCGTCGAATTTCAAAAGACAAATGATTCATTTCTAATGATTTTTTAAAAAATCCCAAACGCAAAAAAAGTGCGCCTTGAGAAACGAAACGAGTGACGTCGAATGGGTGTCCAGTGGTTGGGTATTTGAATTCGGGAGTGATTAGTATACTACACTGCAACGTTTCTGGACAAAAACATCGTGACGTCAGCATGACGTTTGCGTGACGTTAGCCTATGAAAAACGAACTACATGAAACGTCACAGTATACTTGGCGAATCAGAGGAGATCGCTGACTGCTTGTGAGCTTTTATTGGCTCCGCCCGTAGTGGCGTTCAGTGTCAAGTTAAATTGCTGTCTAGTATAGAAAGCTGGATTTTTTTTTTATCCATTCTTCGTGGGTCTGTTTTGAATATCCTAAATTTTCCTTCTCCTACTAAGTGAGTTTTCGCCCCAGCGTCCAAAATAGTTACAAAAAAACACCTGCTTTTTCATTTATACCACAATATCATCTCGAAAAATACTTTTAAAATTGCCATACATGTCTATAGAACATAAAATTCTGTATAAAATGAGTACCTGCAACTTAATCTTCGTTAAATATTACGCTCACAACCTTATTTCAAAGTTTGGCATAAAATCACCAATCACGTGCTTCAACCCTTTCTCACTCACACAGTACTTTCCAACTGCCACGGTCCCTGCCCGAATGCATTTAAGCATACCGTACTCGAGTTTGGACATGTGAAAAGATTCGCGCTATCATTGGTCGAATCGACTTATCGATAGATCTCCTTTCGACGCCAGAACAAAGGCAATGCTATTCTGAGATACAGCCTAAATGAATTCGCCCAGTTCTCCATAAAAATAAAAGACGAGTATTTACTTAAAATGTTCATAGTTTCGTGGCAGAAAATGGTAAAAGCATTTTTATAACAAGCAACATTAAGTTCATGACAGACAAACTTCTTTGCTAGAATTTGAAAAGAAAACAAATAGCAATGGAACATGAGAAATTCGTGCCCATCAAATCAAAAAATCGTTTGCTGGTGATTTTTGGTTTTAATTAATGGCTTACTTTAATTACAAATACTTTTTAAATATTTTTTGACGTTCTATTTATTAGCTTATAAATTAAATTCTGCCGCTGTTATGTTTTCTGTAAAAATGTGATTTTTAAAAATGATTAACACGTAATTATTTTTAAGGATAACTTAAAGGTTTTTTTTTTTTTCTTGCATTTCAAAGCAAACTTTTGTTAGGTTTTTAAAACTGTTGAATTCATAGGCTACTTTACTGTGCATTATTATTATTATTATTATTTTGTATACATTACACTTTTTTTTTTGTTATTGGCCCTAAAATATTGGAAAATATAATCGAATCAATTATAAAATATATTATTTTGTAAAGGGAGGGTTGTTATACACCAGTAAAAGCTGTTAACAAGGTTATAAAAATTTGGAAATCATAGCTATCAATTTCTGTAAGTCCGCTGAATTTAATGTTACTATCAAGCGTGTGAATTTAAATTTCGTTTCCTATTCTGGTAAATCGTTAGTGCTATCTGTGAGTAACTTTGGGGTATATAAATACATAATTTTGAACTTCTGCTTGTCCTGCATTCTTTTTACTCAATGAATGTTTGATGTAACTGAAAATTAAGAAAGGAAAAAAAATCATACTTTGAGGTAGTACTAAGTACTCGACACGAATTTTTTTTTTTTCAATTAGACGAGATGTTAAACGAAACCCAATGAATATGGTTTTTAAGGAGACGAAACCATTTAATTTCTTTATTTAAAATTTATGTGCCTTGTTTGCACGAGATACTTCATCAGGGCAAGTAATCAGGAAATTTTCTTCATTCATAATTAGTCGGATAATCACTAAAAACGTTTTATAGAAATTCCTGTTTAAAGAAAATGTATATGAACATTTTTAACAGTCCTATTGATTAAGAATTCTTTAACTGATAAAACAGATGCTAGTACATGAACATTGAACACATATCGCATTGTAAAAGAATATCTATACCTTAAACTTCAAACACTTTAGTAAAACTTTAATATATTCCCCCTTTTACTAAAAAATAAATTTCTAAGATACTATCTTGTTTGCATAAAAAATGAAAAATATGAAAAAAATTAAATATAGTATTTTTGCAGAACTGTTTTAAAAGGGCGCGAACATTCATTTTTCTTCACTTACCGTACTTTCCGAACCTAGGGGCGGAGTTAGGCGATTGATTGACACGCAATTCGACCAATAATATCGCGCATCTTTTCGCATGTCCAAAATCGAGTACGGTATGCTTAAATGCTCCCCGAATCCCCCCGGGAATAGACCGTAATACTGAAAGCGTAGTGGCGTTTCCTGATCCTATCTAACTAGCTACACAGTTATGTGGTCACCAAGTTGACGTAACTAGATGTTGCTGAAAACATTTTATTTCATTGTGAAATGTAACTTTAAAATAAATAATTAAATTCCAGTTTAAAAAAAATAAAAAATACGCTTTTAGAGTTATACAAACTATAAACTATGTATGCACTTATAATACTATGCATCAACATGTAATTTAGTTTAGCCTAGTTAGTATTAATAATAGTATTACTTTTATATTTGTAAAGAACGTGAATTTTATCTTTTATTCAGAGTTACATACATACAAACAAACAAACAAATACGCAAGCAAACCCACATGTGAAACTAACAAAAGCGTATTAAAAAGGATCCTATCTGTATATAGAACTCAGTTCATTTCTCAAAAGAAAACGCAAAAATGCTGATATTTTATTTTCAAGAAGAATTAACCGGAAAAATGTTTTGACTTTTTGAGTGACGTAATTTGAATCAGGAAATTGTGTTCAAGATTTTTAAAATAGCTGGTTTGTTTTTCTTGAAGTAAATCCCCCTTTTTTTTTGTTATTAATAAGAATTATGTAATTTTCAATGTACAAAAGTAAATGTTTTACTAAATGCTCTGAGATACGAGATGTGGTTAAGAAAATGTGAGCATACAGTGTCACAAATTCAATGCTTTAAGGAAATACATATGTTGAAAACAATATATTAGTATTAAATGTAAAACTATTCACTGCAAAAAAATAACTTGTTTTTACAGCATAATACTGCTTTAAACTAAACAGTATAATACTGTTTAATACAGCTTTAAACTGGTAGAAGAGGTTCCAGTTTAAAACTGTAAAACTCACAATAATAAACTGTAAAATCGCAAATTTTAGAGTAATAATTCAAATTATTTTTCTATCAATTAGTTTCGCTCTAGGCACCGAATTTATTCAGGGGGTCATTTCACGTAAGAATCAGTCAAAATTCAGGCCCGTCATTTAGGGGGGTCCATTGCCTGGCTTTGAGAAATCAATGTATTTACATAAAAGTGGGCGTGGTTTTTGATGTTTTCCGATGAAATTGCATTGTGTTTGGACCCTTAATTGTTGTTGTTTCTTGTGCCTGCTAATTCGGAGTAAGCTGTTTCTCGTTTCCAACTGTGCTACAATTCGTTGTGAATTCCGACTCCCGCAGTACCCGCGCAGGCCACAGGGACCCACCTGTTCAAAAGGTAGGCAATCAGTCACCAGGGACGTAACTAGGCCATTTTTGAACAGGGGCAAGACTTCGCTTCGGCGCCCTCTCCCCCCCCCCCCCCCATTAAAATAAAATAAAATATTGGTTGAAAAAAATGATAATAGTCTAAGATCCCACCGCAGTTTATCTACACTCATAGCGTACACTTATGACGTATATTTCAAATTAAAGCTGATTTTTTTCTGAACGTGATGCACTATGTCCGCCTATGTAAAAGTGCCCGAAACCTATAGGCAGCCTGGCCTAAACAGGTCACATGAATGTAGTATTTCTACACTCATAGCGTACACTCATGACTCATATATCAAATTGAAGCTAATTTTTTTCTGAACGTGGTGCACTAAGGCTGCCAATGTAAAAGTGGCCGCAACCTCTAGGCAGCCTGGCCTGAAGTTTAGGGTCCAAAATTTCAAATGGTTATAAAAGACGGAAAAATCGGTAGATTCTTTTGCTTTTTTTACTAAAATTATTCTTCATGTGAGCACTTTTTCGAAAAAAAATTAATGAACTTAAATTTCAAAAATTGCCGATAGGGGGCGCTTTAGACTTTGGAGCTAAAAACAACTACTTTTTACCGTTTGCTTTCATATTTTCGTAATTGATTCAAAGAGTTAAATCTCTAACTTAAATTTTGAGCCCAAAATATCAACTAATTTCCGGTTCTTAGCAATACTCGGACCAAACGTCAAAAATTGTGTTTTTCTGCTTTTCAACTAGTCCTTTCATGTAAAAAAAATATTAAAATCACCTGATAATGTTAAAATAAAATCAGATGAACCCTTTCGTAACTAAAAAAAAGAAAAAATAATTTTTTTTCCAACATTTTTTTTACCCAGAATATTTGTATTTTACAACTCAGAAAGTGTGCATTTAATTTTATTTTCACATTATTAGTATCGCCAGATGATTTTAATAATCTTTTTTACATGAAAGGACAAGTTAAAAAGCAGAAAAACACATTTTTTGACGTTTGGTCCGAATATTGCTAAACACTGGAAATTAGTTGATATTTTGGGCTCAAAATTTAAGTTAGAGTTTGAACTTTTTGAATCAATTACGAAAATACGAAAAAAAACGGTAAAAAGTAGTTGTTTTTAGCTACAAAGTCTAAAGCGCCCCCTATCGGCAATTTTTGAAATTTAAATTCATCAATTTTTTTTCGGAAAAGTACTCACATTAAAAATAATTTTAGTAAAAAAAGCAAAAGAATCGACCAATTTTTCCGTCTTTTATAACCATTTGAAATTTTGGACCCTAAACTTCAGGCCAGGCTGCCTAGAGGTTGCGGCCACTTTTACATTGGCAGCCTTAGTGCACCACGTTCAGAAAAAAATTAGCTTCAATTTGATATTTGAGTCATGAGTGTACGCTATGAGTGTAGAAATACTACATTCATGTGACCTGTTTAGGCCAGGCTGCCTATAGGTTTCGGGCACTTTTACATAGGCGGACATAGTGCATCACGTTCAGAAAAAAATCGGCTTTAATTTGACATATACGTGATGAGTGTACGCTATGAGTGTAGATAAACTGCGGTGGGATCTTAGACTATAACGCCAACGTCTGGCTGCACCCTCCTCACTCTCTCTCCGTCGATCTTTCCCACGCCTTTTCCACATTAAGACATTTCTTTAACTTTCTGCCAGTGCCTGCATTGAGCTTATTTCTTTTTAGGGGGAGCTGTCTTTTAAAAAATTGTCTTTTTTCTTAAAAATAATGAAAAGAAAATGATGCAGTTACTTAGCCAGTTCAGCGTCCCTAAAATCTGGCGCCCGGGGCACGAGCCTCGTCTGCCCCCCTCTAGTTACGTCCCTGTCAGTCACTGCACAACAACACACTCACACAAACAAAAAACAGGAGAGAGAGAGGAAGCACATCCATGCCCAAGATGGGATTCGAGCCCGGGACCCCTCTACATCACTGTCAGACCACCAGACGAGGTACCTGGCTCAGTAGAGCAATCAGGTTCGGCTGCAAGCAGGGACAGATACAAGGCAGGGGCGATCGCCCCTCCCTTCAGGGACTCTTCTCGAGCAGTTTTTCAACTTTGAAGTCAAAAAAGGGCAATTTCAAATGAACTTCGATTATACTATGAGAAGTGGTTGGGATTCGGGGCTCTGATCTGGAATTTTTTCGAAATAGAAGACCGAAACATTTGTAATAAACATGTGTTAACCAGGATATGCGGTAAAAAAAGGGGGGGGGGGGCAAGTAGAAAAAAAACCGCACCCTCCCCTGGGAACACTTCTGGATCCGCCCTTGGCTACAAAAAACGGCTCACTCATTTCGTCCTTCATTGAGTCAGCGCAGTGGACATTGCCGGCATTTTGCGACAGTGCTCGAGGAAATGAAGAGTCTCCATCATTAAAATAGAGACGAAGGAAATGATGGGGTGGAAATCTCCGGACCGTGCCCCCTTGATGACGCGTGGCGGTGACTCGGCAACCGGCCAGTGTCGGGGTGGAGCGCACTTAACCCATTAATGCCTGGCATTTTTTTAACATTTTTTTTCAGCTTTTATCTGCTTAAAAATCTTACTTGGAATGCTTTAAATACATTTTAGGGGTCAAATAGATCACCGCTTCCATATTTATTAAGTTATTCAATGTCCTGTTTATGGGACACTGGGCTGTTTATGGGATATATGAGCAAATGAGCATGATTATGCAAAAATGATATATTCATTCTTGCAAAACTAACATTACGGAAGACTTCTGTGATCTATTTTAAGCAATCATTTTAAAATAGTTTAATTTTATGAAAATAAAGTTCGCAAAAAAGACCATCTATCTGAGACTACCCATACTGTATCGCTGTTTGACTCATTTGCCTAAAAATAACTGTCAATAAATGAACTCTAATGTCCAGCTAGCGACTTTATATGGTTTTCTCAAGAAGAAGGAATATTCCACTTGTAAAAAACAGTTTTAGTAAAAAGATATACGTATTACAGGTCTTCGTGTGCAGTAACTAACAAACGTCCCGTTTTTAGACTACTGGACATAAATGGGTTAATGGGCAAAAAGTCGGAGACCGATCGGAAACGATAACTTGAACAAACCGAGCTAATGGTGGTCCGAATGGCGGATCATTCGAGACTGCTTTTGGAATTTCAGAAGGAAAAAAAAAACACTCAGGCGAAGAGGGGCTACGTAAGGTGACTCCGGGTGCCCTAACTTATACTTAGGGGGGGGGGGAAATCTCCATTAAAAAATAATTCCAAAGTAAACAAATGTGAATGATTTGCGAATTAAACTCGAAGGGATATTCGAGTTCAAAGTTGCACATTCCCGTTCGGAACGTGTCGCACATTCGGTAGAATGACAGGTCGTCATTCTAGTGAAGCCCCCACACTACCGGCAGCCGCTATATTGCTCTCCAACAAAAGGTGTTACTGACAGCGAGTGTAAAGTGGTGTAAGTCGCAAAACGTTGCATTCCCCATCTCGGTGAATATTAGCCGCACTAATATCAAACTTTTCGTTTTCGAACTGGTTTTTTTTTTCGTGATCTTGATTTCCCTAACAAAGAGTTTGGTGACTTAGGATTTCAATAAAACAAATTAGATTAAGCAAAATTTCTTGCAACTATCGTGACGGATCTCGATATTGTATTGACGGCGTCAAGATTGCGTATTTAATCTTGCATAAAGATTGTTATAACCAGGGCTGCGGAGTCGGAGGAAAAATGGTCGACTCCGACTCCGGGATTTTAAAACTTTCGACTCCAACTCCGACTCCTGCTTTTTATTATTATTTATTTTTGTTTACCCAAATGTGAAGAGGGAAAAACCCTAAACAAAGGTTGAAATTTTTAGTCCATTTTTAAAAGTTTCATTTTTATTCATGGTCGTAGCCACGACTCACTTTAGGGTTGGTAGCAAGCTGGGCTATCCCAGTTGGAGGTCATGGGAGGTCATTGTAAACTCTCAAAAAGTTCAATTTTCTCAAGAATTCTCGCAGCTAATTTTACTACATTTACCTCAATTCTCGGAGGTCACTGTGACCTCCCAAAAAGTCAATTTTCTCCAGAGCAAAAGACAAGTGCCGCTCTTGTCATTGACTCCGTACAAAACTAATCCTTTTCTTGTTAAATGGCCAGACTTTATTTTAACACTTGCATTTTTGCTGCAAATATTTTTCATTCACTTACATAAGCCCAAACATAGCAATTCGTTTCACAAAGCAGACCCGCCATTTTGAAGCCCTTTTTATTGATCCTAGATGCTTAGGATTTGGACATTGGACGCTGAAAATTTGTATCTGTTAGTTTCAAAGATATGTTTTCACCTCCATAAAATTTCATCCGCATCGGAGGTGGTCAGAGTCGGAGTCGACATGTTTTTCCGTGACTCCGACTCCTTTGGTCCAAAATCAGTCCGACTCCGACTCTTCGACTCCGACTCCGCAGCCCTGGTTATAACAAGATTGTTATGACAATCTTTATGCAATCTTACATACATCCTGACATATCAATACTGATTTCGTCTTGCAATATCAAGATTGCATAAATCTTGTCAGCGTCAAGATTGAAAAGAATGTTCTTGATATCCCATTGTCGCCGTCAAGATCATTTTTGAATGTCCTTCCCCCTCTCCGCTTCAAACTTTCGACACTTTAGCTCTGCACCTCAATTTGAGCATTTTTGCTATTGGAAGTGTGCATACAAGACGAACCGTTGCGAGAACAAAGGGCTCACAAGGGCGGACCCAAAAATTTTTCAACGGGGGGGGGGGTCTGATTTTTTTTTACTTTTTATTACGCATACTGATTAATAAACATAGATCACGAAGGGTTTGGACTTGAATTCCGAAACACTAGCCCCAAACCTTTTCTCCCCCAACCAACTTCATTCAAACTCGCATGAAGTTGCATTTTTGCGACTTAAATGTCGAAGAATCAGTGGTGAAGTGTTCCCCATCCTTGTGTCAGTCCTTGAGGTCTTGCAGGTTGAGCGGAAACACCCCGCATATATTTGTGTGTACGCATGCACACGGCACACTCGGCGCAGCAGGAGCAGAGCCTGATTACCGCAGGGGCACGGGCCCTTCTTTTAGATTTCAGGGCGCCCAAAATCCTCTTACTTACTCCGCCCAAAATTTTACTAAAATACCTACTGTACATTTTACTAAAATTCCTACTGTATATTTTACTATTAATACTAAAAGCCTACTGTGTATATTGTGACGGATCGTTTTCTCTTTATAATTTGACAACATTACTACAGTGAACTCTCACTTATGCGCCGACCCAAGGGGCCAACAGAAAAAGGCGCATAGGTGAGAGAGACGTATAACTGAACAAACCTATTTAAAGGACTAAAACGCAATGCAAGCTCTAATGAGAGAATGAATAAGAATGTTTCTATAGACAAGGGACATACTATTACTACGGTTTGGCAATGACTGCAACGTAACTACAATGATAAAGAGAAAACAATAATTGTAGCATACCTAACTACAGACTGTTCCCTTTAAAACGATCCATAATATGTAATAGTCCCTCTCCGAACTCTAGTTCATGTGGGAAAAACGCCTTCCGTTAGCAATAAAGGCGAAAGATTAAAGAAGAAAGTGAAGAAACATGCTTATTTTTTAAAGAAAATAAGCAATTTCTTTTTACATTTTACGGAAAATTCGGCGCATAAATGAGCTATTTATCTCTAGAGCGACGCATAAGCGAATGATACTATCATTAATTTGCTATGGAATGTGCTGGGACCATTCAAAATCCTCGCATAAGTGAAAAAGGCGCATAAATGAGGTGGTGTATAAGTGAGAGTTCACTGTATTTTTTTTTAAAAGTTCGATCTTTGCACAAAACTTTATTTCATTCTGGTATTGTAGGATTTTTTTTCTCGTAACTGATTGGGGGGTGGGGGCCCTGAAGCAGGAATGTGCCCCATGTTCAATGTTATCAGAATGACCGGGCTCGGCGTAGCTGTGCGTTTGGGAAGAGGTGCAAGACGGAAGGGGTCGTAAATTGATTGCTTGAGAGTGCCGTCTCGTTAGGAGGCGGAAGCGGCAGATCGTGAATCAGGCGCCGGGACAATGCGCCGTTTCTCACTCCCCGCTAATGAGCCGTCCACATCTCAAGGCTCTCTCGATACTCGGGCACCAGCTCGACCCTTCCTTCCAAAAAGTCATTCCGAAGATCCGAGCTCTTTTCGAGTCTCTGAGAGACATTCCTTCACTTCACACACTCCGGGGTCCCCCCGTACCTACCACAACTCGTGGTTTAACCGGGATGGGGCCCTGAAGAGCGCTCTGTTCATTTTTGAACCAGGCCCAAGGGCCGAGCAAACCCTTGGCCCAGCATCCCCCTGTGGTATTGTTTCACTTGGAGGATTTTATACCCACGAACATTTTTAACGTCCCCCAGCCACCATTAATGAAGACGGTGGATCTTTGATCGGCTCTGCTCCCTCTATATGATCGGCCCGGGACCCTCCGGTTACGAGTCCGACGACTTACCGATCGGACTACCGCCGCCCACACCCAATTCTAATTTTATTTTGATCGATCTCTTTAAAATTTCAAAAACAATAGTAATTCTAACGTGTTGCCAAAACTCGTTAGCCAAATACCATAAAAATTTAAATTTACACTGATGTGATTAAAGATGAAATCCATTGTTATCATAAAACGTGGTTGCTATGAAACAGTAACAATAAGTGTAATCATAAAGAAAATGGCGAAAGAAAGCTCGTCAAACTTTTAATGAAGGCACAAAAAACGGGGGGTTTTGTGAAAACTCGCGTTCTTACAGAAAAAACGCCGATGTAGATGAACTCAAAAACCAAAACTTTATTTAAATACAAAATTTTATCAAAATCGTTAGTTTCGAGATCCGAAATAGGGGAATAGGGGAGAGTGGTAATGAATGGGCCATGGGGATGAATGGGCCACTAACAAAATATGAAAAAGTATTTGCATGAATTTTCTTTTGATGCCACCAACAGATGAAGCTATTTTTTCTACTAAACTCATCCAATTTTCATTCGTTTGCGCTGAGCCATTTTCAAACTAGAGTTGCATGGTCAAGAATCTGACTGAAAAGTAAGTTTTTCCCTTTTTAGTAAAACATTTCCTAGCTAAAATGTACCTAGTATTTCACTGCATACATATGTATAAGCTAGTCTTTCCATATCTATATAAACTAATCTTAAGATGTATTTTGATGTTATCTAAATTCAATGTACTCAAAAAACCTAAATGTATTCCAAAAGTATAGGTGGGGCTGAATAAGCCACTATGTCATGGTAATGAATTGGCCACCTAAATATTGTTTTTCTTCCTTTTCTTTGGATTTTCTCATTAATATGAAACATAACTGACTGTCATAGATTAAGATTACTGTCGTCAAAATAGGTTTGCAGTAACTTCTAAATATAATTTGCAGATCTATATTATATTCCTATAGTACAATAGACCTCTGGTCGCAGTGCGTGGCTTGAAAAAGCCCCCCTCTCTCCTTCATATTATATTCCTCACAGTACAATTTTCTTTCTTGGTAACTTAAGTTAGATATTTCTTATTACCGATGTCTAGTAAATTTTAAAAAAAAATTTTGAATTTTGACAAGTTTGTAAATGAAGATGAAGATTTTGAAAGTGATTTTTATATTCTTTTTGAAATATATAAATTTTGTTAAATCATAGTGTGTATTATCTGTTTTTTTTAAATATATTTGATGTTATTTATTTCTTACAATCTCATTATTTAGTCATTTTTCTGCTACAATTGGTATGCATCAGTTTGTATTTTAATTGGATCAGTTTTGATGTTTATATAATTTTAAATCAGTACGATTTTGTATCATCATGTCAAGTGCCACATTTATTTTGTCATATTCCGCAAATAAAAGATTAAATCCATATGTTTTCATTGAATTCATTCAGTGGCCCATTCATTACCTTCGATGGCCCATTCAACCCCATAGGTGGGTGTACAGAAAATAACAACGTTACAATGCACAAATGAGCAGGGATGCTGCAGACACGTGTTTCGGCGTTACAAGGAACGCCTTTATCAATGCAAAAAGTTGTGAGCTTATGGATGCCCAGACATCCGACAAAAGCGGATTGTCGGATGTCTGTGCATTCATAAGCTCACAACTTTTTTGCATTGATAAAGGCGTTCCTTGTAACGCCGAAACACGTGTCTGCAGCATCCCTGCTCATTTGTGCATTGTAACGTTGTTATTTTCTGTACATCTTTAGCACAAAGGTATTTGTAAACCCATAGGTGGGGTTGAATGGGCCAAATTTCAAAATTTTTATTTTCGATTATAATTCATTATAGACGGATGCTAATCCAACTTTTATGACTTTTTAGATAGCCAGATAAGTAAAGTAACTAAAACACCAATTTAAAGTTAAAACAAAGTGTTAGAAAAAATTACAAAAATTCAAAACCAAAAAGTGGCCCATTCATTACCACTCCCCCCTATATACAGGGTGTTCCAAGTTAACCTTCATGACCTCTAACATTTCCTCAACCGTTCGTCCTAGATGCATACTTCCATTTGCAAAATTGCTCGAAATGAGGAGGAGAGTTAAGATATGGAAAGTTTGAAGCGGAAAAAAAATAATTGGTTAAGAAATAAAAAATTTAACTTTTTATAGGGGCTCCGGGCCCCCAAACTTATATTTAGAGAAAGAATCTCCATTGAAAAATAATACTAACACAAAAAAATGACATTTGTGCGATCAAAATCCATGGAGAAATGAAACATGAAACTTTATGACTTATACCACTTTACACTAGCGTTATTTTAAGTGATTTTGGGGGCCATATACACGCGAAAAGAGCGAATCTAGAGCGTAATCATGTTTCGCTCGCAGATTTTAGTTAAATTCGGTTTCAGCATGACGGGGCACCGGCATATAAAATAGCAACTACCAGAGCACTTCTACGTAGTATGTTTAATAATAATATCATTGGATATGGAGGTCTTTTGGAATGGCCCCCTCGATCCCCAGATCTTAGTGCTCTTAATTTTTTCCTCTGGGTTTTTTTAAAAAGTAAAATCTACGCGGTAGATTCATTGAGCAAAATCGATTTGCAAAACCGCATTTTATGCGCAGCGAAATGTGTCACTCCAGTAATGCTTCAAAACGTACAATCAGAACTCTTATCACGCATTCTACTATGTATTATAGTAGAAGGAAAACATTTTGAGCAGCTATTATAATCGATTAAAACAAATGATGTCATTTATAACACATTGTTTTCGCAGATTTTGTTTTTATTTTGATTTTGATTTGCAAGAAAGCAATGGAAAAATTTCTGTGTTTAATTTTGTATATTATTTCTTAGATTTCACATATTTCGTGTTTTTAATATCTTTGTATAAAATTGTCTAATAATTTACCTTGTCTTGTCATGTTTTGTAGTCTTGTAGCATCTGTATTTATTTTTGAATACAATATTTGAAGCGAATGTTTTCTGACATGGACGAAACAAATTTCATTATCGTACCTAATCTAAAAGCTCGTTATTCCTCTGGCAGGGCGAAAATTTTCTTTTGTCAATTTGTTTACGGGCCCTGCGCATTTAAAACTCTAATATCTCCGCGAATTTTGATTGCACAAGTGTCATTTTTTTGTGTTAGTATTATTTTTCAATGGAGATTCTTTCCCTAAATATAAGTTTGGGGACCCGGGGTTCGTATAAAAAGTTAGATTTCGTATTTTTTGACTGAATTATTTGTTCGCTTCAAACGTTCCATATTTTAATTTTCTACATCATTTCGAGCAAATTTGCAATTGGAAGTATGCATCTAGGACGAACGGTTGAGGAAATAGAGGTCATGAAGGTTGACTTGGAACTTTTTTCCTGAAATATCTTACTCAACACTTTTGAGGAGGAAAAAAATTATTTTAGAACTAACTATAACACTTTTATACTCAATTTTGAAATCGCACTTGAAAAGTAAAGTAATCGGATTTTTATATAATGTAAGTTACCGAAAAATTCAATAGATCTCGCTGGACAATCACCACTGCTTTTATCCCATGGCTTTTGAATAAATGAAACAGCCTGTATAAGACACTATCTAGTGAAGCCTTGCTTTAACATTTCAAAAACAATAACAATTTAACGTTGCCAAATACCATAAAATTTAAACTTGCGCTGATGTGATTACATATGAAATCCATTGTTATAATTAAACGTGGTTGCTATGAAACAGTAACAAAGATAGTAATCATAAAGAAAATGGCGAAATAAAGTGTCTCAAACTTACTTAATGAAGGCACAAAAAACGGGGTTTTTTGTGAAAACTCGCGTTTTTACAGAAAAAACGCCAAAACCAAAGATGAACTCAAAAACCAAAACTCTGTCTAAATACTAAATTTTATCGAAATCGTTAGAGCCGTTTTCGAAATCCGAAATATAAATAAATAAATATATATACAAGAATTGCTCGTTTAAAGATATTAGATTAGATAGATACTTGATAAAAATATTGCAATTTTTGAGTTTTGATGCAATAATTGCTAATTTCAAACCAAAAGCGGACCCTCAAGATATTTTTGTTACAGAAATGCTTTTTCATGACAAAGTAATCTATACAAAACACAACTTCTCCGCCCTATTACTTAGCTTTTACCAAAGTTTGATTTTTTTCACTCCACCCTAATATTTAGTTAATATTTCAAGTTGTTGATACATAGTTTTTGTTCCACGGAAATATCTCTTAGGTAGGCCTTATTAACCGCAGCTACCTTATTATAACAAGATATTATGTAGAAAACAGCTAAGTTAAATTATTCTGCTATTTAACATTTGGTCACATTAGTCCTTTTATTATAAAAAATAATACAGTGCGATGCAAAATTTTAGACAAAATGCAAATATATGAATAGCAAGAAACCTATTCAGCGATATTCTTTCAAATTTTTACTGGAGGAAGACAGTGTGATCCCAAATACGTGTCTGATGGAGTTTTTAAAAATGTAACAAACGAAAATTGGAAATTACAAAATGCATGTTTTTTTGCTGTTGCAAAAGTTAAGACACAAGTCGGACTTTAAGCAAATTTCTCTTGAAATGTGATTGGTGGAGAAAAGGCGGGACTTTTTCTTCGACTACAAAGTGCAGAGATAACTGAATGAATAATCAAACTTCCAAAATCTCTGTAGCTCTGGTGTAAAGACGATGAGAAAGTTTGGAAGCCGAAATTTGAAAATGAACCGACTTTGCTGATTTTTCGTCTTTTAAATCGGCCCTAGTATGGTAGTATAGTAACATTGTTTTTTATCTCATGGAGAGCAAATTCAGGCATGCGTATCGATCAAAAAAGCCAAGAAAATGTATAATTCTTAAAAATGAAGGGTTTGAAAAAACGGCTCGAACTGACGATTTACCGCACAACCGTACAAAACTTGAACTTGGGTTAAAAACAGCACGTGACAACATAAGTAGATGAGCAACTAATTGGGATGCATAAAAAAAAGCAAAGAAATATGCTTGAGCCTTTCCGGAAACAGTGTCCCAAATAAGTCAGATTTTAATGGTTAAAGCAGCACAGCCCATGTTCATCGGATCTCTTCTCAGGTCATGTTAATAGAATTATAATCTATCTAGGCCATCTAAATGTTAATAATTGTCATCAGAGAAAGTAACATTTATTTTTCAGTCAAGATGATGTCAGACATGTGCTGCTCTTACAACCATTCTCGATTGTGGTTGCTAAGAGGGGTAGCAGGGATAAAATGTGTCGATTTTATGGGTCTCAAAAACGTATCACTAATGGTGGCATTTTAATTAAATCCTAAGATAATTATTAACATTGTTGAAAAAAAAATTTGTCCTGCAAGGTGTATGGTTTGATCAAAGAGTCCCCTCCTCCCAACATGTATCGATTACAAGGTTATCAAAAGTAATTACTAACTACCCGAGTTTTTTTCTACTGCTTTGTTAATATGTACATGTAGTTATTAAAATAATGGAAACACTTGAGATTCATATGAAAAATCTACCGTTCATCGCAAAATAAGCGATCAATTGTTCTTTAACTTTAGTCATACAAAATATAGACTTCACCGTGCATTTTCACATTGAAATTAAATCACTCATGCATTTGGGGGACGACAAGAAGGGGGGTCGGAAGAAAAACCGCTTTTTGACCATAACTCTTCGAAAATAGCTCGGAAAAAGCTATAAATTTCAGTAATTATTTAGCATACTATATATAATTACTGTACAAATTTTTATGAACGTACCACTTATACTTCCGAAGATATGAAACATTTTTTTTAAAAACGGCAATTTTATTTGAAGGGTTTTTGCTCATAACACGCAGAGTTTTTAATCAAACCTTATCAAAACTTCAGAAAAGATGACAAAATACAAGAGAAAGAACATACTAAAACGGTAAATAAAAATATTAAAAATCCAATGAGATATGAACGTTAAAAGAAAATAATTTTTCACGGCGTATGCGCGAACGATAGAAATTTGTTACTACAAAAATATTGTAGCCTGGTTCATATTGCCATCTTATAAAAAAGTTCCAGTTGAATATCGTAAAAATTGAAAAAGATATCAGCGATCTAGTGAGCTGTAATTCATTCATTCGCAGACAATACATAAATGGCGAGGGGTTGTCCACAAATAGTGTGGTGACAATCGAGCATATTTTTTCAATGTTAAATTGTATTCAGTTTGAAAATTTATATTCGGCATAGAAGTCACATTTCGCCTATTCGGCCAAAAAGACCTTATACGTAGGTGGCCAAAAGTATCCGGGCACCCCTTGAAACGTTAGTTTTGAACGATGACACAACCTTTAATTTAAAAATAGCTCTTTGTGGACAGTCCCTCACTATTTATGTATTGTCTGCGAATGAATGAAATACAGCTCACTAGATTGCTGATATCTTTTTCAATTTTCATGAGACTCAAATGGTATTTTTTTTTTTTTTTTTTTTTGATGATGTATTTTTGTCGACTTAAGGCGACAAGGGACTATCATTTTTTTCTTTAGCAAGTTTTAATGAATTTCTTTAAAATTTGCAGAATAGCTATATGTTGCTAACACGAACACATATAAAAATTTTCGTTGAAATATTTTAAAATTAATTTTTTTTAATTTAAAATTTGGATTTTAACACTTTTTCTATATTATTCCTCGCACCTGAAATTTCATCAAAATGACAAAATACAAGCAAAATGTGGAACATAAAACACCAAAAAATAAAATGATGGGAGTACTTTTTCTTTATATTGTGGCAAAAATTAAAGAAAAAAAAACTAAAAGCTACATTTTTTTTTGTAAAAGATATCCATATTTCAATAAAACATAGCAAATATATTCGACACAGTTAATAAAATAGAAAATTCCTTCCCAACAAAATGTTAACAAACTTCTTAAGTACATGGCAAAAATTTTTTAGCAAATTTAAATAATAATTTTTTACACTGGACCGGTATGAAATTTGTAAACACGCGTAAAATTATGTTTTGAGAAAATTAACATTTACTGCTTTACTGTCTGTTTGCGTATTGTGCGCCGGGGAGCCACGGACGCTTCCATCTGAAAAAGGGGAGATAGGTTTAGGATGCGCACTACTCGATGCCTTCAGCTTTTGTTCGCTTACTACTTCCTCGTTGCTTTTCCCCCCTATTTCGAGAAAGTCCGAAGAGACTTGGCGCGTGCGCATATGCGGCGAAGGTCGCACGAAAAACAATTAGACAGTACTGTTGTATATTTCAATATTAAATTAGTTTTGAATACAAATTCACCACAAATAAGGTAAAGATATTTATTTACAATAGCAATAACGTGTATTTCAATCATATAGTTTTTAGGAATATCATCAAAAAAAATCGATTTTTTGACCATTTTTTGGTCATCTAAAAGTCCCTTCTCACCTTAAATAGGCACTGAATTAGAAATTCGAGACATTTACTTTTCTTAACTACATTTCATGAAGAGATCCCCCCCTCTCAAATAGTCTTGACTCAGGCCCCCCCCACCCCCTAAAATGATTTGTCTGCGTGCGCCACTGAGGAGGGGGACTCTTTGATCAAACCATACACCTTGCAGGACAAATATTTTTTTCAACAATATTAATAATTATCTTAGGATTTAATTAAATAGCCACCGTTAGTAATACTTTTTTGAGACCTATAGAATCGACACATTTTGTCCCTGCTACCCCTCTTAGCTACCACAATCGAGAATGGTTGCAAGAGGAAAAGTTGGGCGTCTCATTAAAATGAAACTACTCACGAAAAATTAGCTTGATAGTCATCAATAGAAAAATCTCTATCAGGGACCCCTGACTATACGTAAATGGCAGCCATCATTTCTCCTTGTATTTTTTCTCATCCCACTCCTATGTCATTAACCAACTGCTGTTGTTACAATGACAAAAAAAAAAAAAAAAAAAAAGAGTGAATACGAATTCCCATTGACATCTATTCTCGGGAATTTTCTGAGCTCAGTCTTCGCGATAGATCTGATTCGGAGCGCTCGGAATCGAAGAAGAAATCTCCGGAGAGAGAGAGAGAGAAAAAAAAAGAAGAGTGGCGTGCGCGCGCATCCCCGCTCCTCTCCTCCCAGCGAGCGAGCACGCGGCCGGGGCCAGAGCGAGAGGAACTCCCGAGGTTCGAACATTTAGAACATTTCGTCCTCTTCGAGCGCAGCTGAGCAGACGACGGACACGGACACGGTGAGTGGTCTCCGATCATCCCGCCTCAATCGAAAGCTCCTTTTGCCCTTCAGAACTTTTTTTCCTGTAGTCAAACCAAAGTAAAACCAATTGTTCTTCGAGACCTTTGCATGCAAAATAATAGTAAGCAGTCAGGGCCCTATTTAAGGGGTTCAAACCCCCTCCGAAATGTTTCGAAACTGTTCCGAAAAATGCTTTTTAATGCCCTTTTTTCTGAAAAATAACATTAACGCTATTTTATTTTTAACTTTCTTATTTACATTTCAATATCATTTGAAAAATGAAATTATCATTATGGAATGACAGTACAAATCAATTGAGATTTATCTGCAGTATTTATCTTTATTGTAGTTTTGGCAAACATAATTTCATACACAACAATGCATGTTTTCAACTGGAGCGAAGATGCTTCGTACACTTCAGAATTGTTTCCTTTTTGGAAAGATATGTTGTTATTTAATTTTTGGTGTTAAAAAGCATCCTTAAGCATCTACTGTGACAAAAATCAATGGAACATAACCCATGAAATCAAACTTTATTTATGATATAGATATCGCGAGAAGTGAGTTGGTAGAACCCTCCCCGAAACAGTACCCAAGTAGCACACTTCGTTTCTTTAAAGGTTATGAAATGGTTATTAACATTGTGACAACGGGTTAAAAACGTTTATAAAACGTTTAAACGTTTTTTGTGCAACCTGGGGTAGTCTGGTTACGGCCCTAGTAAGCAGTCATTTATTTTCATCAGTGACTGATATTGCTCACTTTTTTGAAAAAAAAAAAAGTCAGAACCAATTTCAGAATTTTCCATTTTTTGAAAATGTTGAGGCTTTTTAATAGCCTCAACAGTGAAACCCACAAGTGAAAACAAGTCAACCCACAAGTGAAACTAATAAAAGCCTTTTAATAGGCTTTTATTAGTTTCACTTGTGGGTATGTAACTCTAAATAAAAGATAACATTCACGTTCTTTGCAAATATAAAAGTAATATACATATTTAGTAATATTATTAATATTAAAGGCTGAACTATATAGATGTTGATGTACGGGTATTACAAGTGTTGCAGTTGTTTGTATGTAACTGAATACAGGATAAAATTCGCGTTCTTTCCAAATATAAAAGTAACACTTTTTTCACTATTATTAATACTAAAGGCTAAACCATATTTCTTATATTACATGTTGGTGAGCATCTAAAAGCGTATTTTTTAGTTTTTTTTTTGAACCTAATTTAAAGATTTATTTGTTCTGAAAATGTTTCATGCTAAATGATCACCTCAGCAAATCTACATCTATTTGCTTACACATTTATTAGAAAATATTATGTGGACAGTTAAGACATCATAAAAAATCTTCAATCACTTTTAATATTTTATAAAATGCTGTTTCGTTGAAAAAAAAATTGATTGAAAAAAGTTTATTGCGAAGCTGTATCTTTAATAGAAAATTCCGTTAATATGGATTAGCTTCAAAAGGGATCATTCATTTGAAATTGAGCCCGTTTATTATTTGCTCTTTTACATATCTAGATAATAGATAGAATCACTATCGAACAAAAACAAAGCGGAAATTAGTTATTGTGGTACGTATGTGTGTTGACCCAATAAAGATGATCGCCACCGCAATTACAATAATGAATTTTTTATAACTCTTTTCTTGTATATTCATTGGTTAAAAAAAAAAAAAAAAAAAAAAAAAAAAAAAAAAAAAACTTCAGACATGTGTTTAGAAATTTTCATTGTAAAGCATTTCCTTAGAAGGGAAAAAAAGTTCTTTTGCTTGCAGCAAAATAATTTTAAAAACGAATTTCTCACGTTTGTTTTGTGAATTATGTTGTTGAACATGATGCGATATCGTTTAAATTTCTTTAAGGTGAAAAGTATATTTGAAATCAGGTCCGAATGAATTTTTTCTTCATAATGTTTCACTTCTGTACTTGCACGTAATATTTTAAATAGGGATGCACCGATAAGCAAATTGGCCGATTACCGATTAATCGGCTGGGCCGATTAATGATAATTTTGATTGTTTTCCTACTACCAATTTTACCATCGCTGATTTTCCTCTCTTATATAATTCCAAGTTTAGAAATAGTAAGTAATTTATTTCTGGGAGAAGATTTTTATTTTCTATTTTCCTAGTTTTCACAAAATAATTTCAATATTTTATCAAATTTTTTAGAACCAATTTTCATATTCTTGTCAATAATAAAATAAATACATTGTTAGTTATGTTAATTGGACATAAAAATTCAAAAATAAGGGGGGGGGGAGGGGGAGTCTGTGGTGAGCACTCCAATTTAGGAGTACTTTCAATCCATATTTTTTAATAATTAGTAACAATTTAATTCAATACTTATATTCCTTGAAAATTAGTTATCTAAAAGCACTGTGCTAAGGAGAAAACTATCGCCACATGAAAAATGTGTAGCAACATTGTCTATGTGAGGTCTTAATTAAAAAATACTTTATATCAACTGTGAGGATTATTATTACTGTTAATAAAATCATTCATCACAGTTTCTTAGTAAAGGAAAACTTTCAAGAATAATATTTGAAAAATATAATTTCTGCCGATTAATCGGCCCGATTTTGCCGATTATTAATAATCGGTAAA